>JASUUJ010000106.1:0-161203 GCA_030449895.1 Citrus mangshanensis | reverse complement strand
CGCAAGTATGCCCCCATTCAATTATGTACTCGTCACTTGGACTCGGAATGGCGCGAGACTTTACGAGCACCCTCCATGTAATACCAAAAATGAGCCCCATGAGGACACAGCCGCGACCAAATCGCACAGGTGTCCCAGGTGTGCGCAATTCGAAACCTGGTGGGCTATAGCCTTGGGGGTAGGGCTGGCCAAGTTAAATCCCGCCCGGACTTCGGAATGGCGTGAGACTTTGCGAGCGCCCTCATTACAAAAATGTCGCGGTCACAGCCGCTGACAAAATGCGCCTCCGAGGTCCATCCCAAGAACATCACTTGCAAATGCCCAAAACGGGTGGGCTACTGCCCAGCAGGAGGGCTTGCCAAGTTCATCCGAGACTCGGAATATGAGTTTCGAAGCGCCCTCCATTTACCAAAAATATCGCGGGCTGGCTAAATAAAGCAGCATCAGAAAAGTCCCGTCCCGGTCGTCCACATAAAAATACCCCAAAACTCAGGTGACCTGCTTTCAGGGGAGGGTTCTTAGAATTAGTCCGCCGGACTCGGAATGGCCCAGCGAGACTTTGCGAGCACCCTCCATGTGCCAAAAATAGACGCAGGCACAGCCGCGACCAAAAATAAGCACCCGAAGGTGCAGTGCAGATATCACGCCGCAAAAATTCCCCAAACACGGGTGGGCTCTCATAGCCTTGATGCAGAGGCTGGCAAGTTAAAATCCGCCCGGACTGGAATAGGCGAGACTTCGGCGCCCTCATATGCAAAAAAGCCACTGGCACAGCGGCCCAAGCCAGCATCAGAAGGTCAAATCACAAGTTCGTCCATGTAAATACGAAAACAAGGGTGGGCTATAATATAGAGGTAAAATTTACAGCCAAGTTAAATCCGCCCGGACTCAGAATGTGCTGAGACTTTGCAGCGCCCTGTATCTTAAAAATAAACTCGCTGACACAGCATGACCAAAAATAAGCACCCGAGTCTAATCCCCAGTTAATCCTTTATAAAATACCCCAGCTCTGGGTGGGCTATAGCCTTGGGGGTAGGGCTGCCTTAACCGTCCGCCGGACCTGGAGATGGGGCGAGACTGCGAGAGCAGCCTCCGCATACCAAAATAGGCGCGGACAATGCCGTGCCCAAAATAAGCGCCCGACAGTCCACGTCTAGATTAATCTTAGCAAAAATGCCCAAAATGGTTGGGCTATAGCCTTAGGAGAAGGCTACGTAGAACAAATCCGCGGACTTGGAATGGTGAGACTTTGCGAAACGCCTCCATGTGCAAAAATGAGTACAGGCTACAGCCGCCCAAAACGTATGCCAAGCGCCTGGTCCTGTCCCAAAGTTCGTCCGCCCTTAAAATACCCAAGCTCACGGGTGGATAGCTACTGCTTAGGGGTAGGGGCTGGCCAAGTTCGTCCGCCGGACTCGGAATGGCGGGAGACTTTGTAAACGCCCTCCGTGTGCCAAAAATAGGCCACGGGCACAGCCGCGCCCAAAATAGCGCCCAAGGTCCCCATCCCCAAGTTCGTCCGCCGCAAAATGCCCAAAAGCGGGTGGGCTATGCAGCAGGGGAGGGGGTTGTGCCCAAGTTCGTCTCACTTGGGACTCGGAATGGCGAGACTTTGCGAGCGCCCTCCATGCTCCTGTTAAAATCAGGCCGCCGGACACAGCCAGCGACCAAAATAAGCACCCAAGGTCCCGTCCACAAGTTCGTCCGCCGCAAAATGTCCCAAAACACGGGTGGGCTATATCCTTTGGGGTAGTGGACAGCCAAGTTCATCAGCAGTTGATTCCTGAATGGCGTGAGACTTTGCGAGCGCCTCCATTTGCCAAAAATAGCCAGCGTGGCACAGCGTGCCACCAAAAATAAGCATCCAAGGTCCCATCCCCAAGTTCGTCCTACTGCAAAATGCCTAAAAATGGTGGGCTATAGCCTTGGGGGAGTGGCTTGCCAAGTTCATTCCGCAGGACTCGGAATGGCTTTGGCGAGACTTTGCGAGCGCCTCCATTTGCTAAAAATATGCCGCGGCACAGCTGGGCTGTAGACCAAATAAGCATCCAAGGTCCCGTCCCATTACAAGTTCGTCCGCCAAAATGCCTAAAAACGGGTGGCTATAGCCTTGGGGAGGTTGGTGGACACAAATCCGCCGGAATGGGTGGTGGCGCGAGACTTTACGGCACCCTCCATGTGCCAAAAATAGCCGCTGGCACAGCCGCTGCTTGCGACAAAATAAGCACCCAAGGTGCCGTCCCCAAGTTCGATGCCTGCAAAATTCCTAAAACACGGGTGGGCTAGCCATGCTTGGGGGAAATTGGGGCTGGCCAAGTTCGTCCGCGGACCCGGAATGGCCGCGCGAGACTCTTACGGCGCGCTCCATGTGCTAAAAAGGCATTGGGCTGTGGCACAGCCGCGACCACAAAATAAGCATCCGAAGGTCCCGTCCCCTTCCTGTCCGCCGCAAAATGCCCAAAACAAGGGTGGGCTATAGCCTTGGGGGTAGGGGCTGCTCCGGTCTGACGCTCGGAATGGCGCGAGACTTTGCGAGGCGCTCCATAAAATAGGCTGCGAGCACAGCCGCGCCAAAAATAAGCACCCGAAGGTCTCGCCCCAAGTTAATCATACAAAAATGCCCAAAACACGGGTGGGCTATAGCCTTGGGGGTAGGGGGCTGCCCAACTCGTCCGCGCCTGGACACGGAATGGGGCGAGACTTTTGCGAGCAGCCTCCATACCAAAATAGGCCCTTGAAATGCCCGTGCCCCAAAAATAAGCGCCCGACAGTCCCGTCCCCAAGTTCGTCCGCCGCAAAAATGCCCAAAAAATGGTTGGGCTATAGCCTTGGGGGGAGGGGCTGGCCAAGTTCGTCCGCCGGACTTGGAATGGTGCGAGACTTTGCGAACGCCCTCCATGTGCCAAAAATAGGCCACGGGCACAGCCGCGCCCAAAAATAAGCGCCCGAAGGTCCTGTCCCAAAGTTCGTCCGCCGCAAAAATGCCCAAAACACGGGTGGGCTATAGCCTTGGGGGTAGGGGCTGGCTGTTCGGTCCGGACTCGGAATGGGGCGAGAGACTTTTGCGAGCGCCTCCCGTGCCAAAATAGGCAGCGGCCACAGCCGCGCCCAAAAATAAGCGCCCGAAGGTCACGTCCCCAAGTTCGTCCGCCGCAAAAATGCCCAAAAAACGGGTGGGCTATAGCCTTGGGGGGAGGGGTTGGCCAAGTTCGTCTGCCAGACTCGGAATGGGGCAAGACTTTGCGAGCACCCTCCGTGTGCCAAAAATAGGCAGCGGCCACAGCCGCGCCCAAAAATAAGCGCCCGAAGGTCACGTCCCCAAGTTCGTCCTCCGCAAAAATGCCCAAAAAATGGTTGGGCTATAGCCTTGGGGGGAGGGGCTGGCCAAGTTCGTCCGCCGGACTCGGAATGGGGCGAGACTTTGCGAGCGGCCTCCGCATGCCAGAAATAGGCCGCAGGCACAGCCGTACCCAAAAATAACCGCCCGAAGGCCGGGGCGCCAAGTTCGTCCAGCGGAAAAATGGGCAAAAAACGGGTGGGCTATAGCCTTGGGGGGAGGGGCTGGCCAACTTCATCCGCCGGACACGGAATGGGGCGAGACTTTGCAGCGCCTCCAGCGACTAAAATAGGGCTGCAGGCACAGCCGCACCCAAAAATAACCCCCTGAAGGTCGGCGAGCCCAAACCCCCCAGCGGAAAAATGTCCAAAAAACGGGTGGGCTATAGCCTTGGGGGGAGGGGCTGGCCAACTTCATCCGCCGGACACGGAATGGGGCGAGACTTTGCGAGCGGCCTCCGCGTACCAAAAATAGGCCGCGGGCACAGCCGCACCCAAAAATAACCCCCTGAAGGTCGGCAAGCCCAAACCCCCCAGCGGAAAAATGTCCAAAAAACGGGTGGGCTATAGCCAGGGGAGGGCTGGCCAACTTCATCCGCCGGACACGGAATGGGGCGAGACTGCAGCGGCCTCCAGCATTACCAAAAATAGGCCGCGGGCACAGCCGCACCCAAAAATAACCCCCTGAAGGTCGGCGAGCCCAAACCCCCCAGCGGAAAAATGTCCAAAAAACGGGTGGGTTATAGCCTTGGTTGAAGGGGCTGGCCAACTTCTTCCGCCGGACTTGGAATGGGGTGAGACTTTGCGAACAGCCTCCGCGTGCCAAAAATAGGCTGCGGGCACAGCCGCGCCCAAAAATAAACCCCCGAAGGTCGGCGCGCCGAAACCCCCCCGCCGAAAAATGACCAAAAAACGGGTGGGCTATAGCCTTGGGGGGAGGGGCTGGCCAACTTCGACCGCCTGACTCGGAATGGGGCGAGACTTTACGAGCGGTCTCCGCTTACCAAAAATAGGCCGCGGGCACAGCCACGACCAAAAATAACCGCCCGAAGGCCGGGTTGCCAACGTCGTCCGCCGGACTCTGAATGGGGCAAGACTTTGCGAGCGGCCTCCGCGTGCCAAAAATAGGCCGCGGGCACAGCTTCACCCAAAAATAACCCCCCGAAGGTCGGCGCGCCCAAACCCCCCAGCGGAAAAATGGTCAAAAAATGGGTGGGCTATAGCCTTGGCGGGAGGGGCTGGCCAACCAAGTCCATGGACTCGGAATGGGTTGAGACTTTGCAGTGGCCTCGCGTGCCAAAATAGCCGGGCACAGCTTCATCCAAAAATAACCCACCGAAGGTCGGCGCGCCCAAACCCCCCAGCGGAAAAATGGTCAAAAAATGGGTGGGCTATAGCCTTGGGGGGAGGGGCTGGCCAACTTCGTCCGCCAGACTCGGAATGGGTTGAAACTTTGCGAGTGGCGCCGTGTGCCAAAAATAGGCGGCGGGCACAGCCGCATCCAAAAATAAGCGCCCGAACGCCGGGGCGCCAAGTTCGTCCAGCGGAAAATGGCCAAAAAACGGGTGGGCTATAGCCTTGGGGGGAGGGGCTGGCCAACTTCGTCCGCCGGACTCGGAATGGGGTGAGACTTTACGAGCGGCCTCCGTGTGCCAAAATATGACGCGGGCACATCCGCGCCCAAAAATAACCCCCCGAAGGTCGTCGCGCCCTAACCACCCTGCGGAAAAATGACCAAAAAACGGGTGGTCTATAGCCTTGGGGGGAGGGGCCAGCCAACTTCGTCCGCCGGACTCGGAATGGGGCGAGACTTTGTGAACGGCCTCCGCGTGCAAAAAATAGGCCGCAGGCACAGCCGTACCCAAAAATAACCGCCCAAAGGCCGGGGCGCCAAGTTCGTCCAGCGGAAAAATGGCCAAAAAACGGGTGGGCTATAGCCTTGGGGGGAGGGGCTGGCCAACTTCGTCCGCTGGACTCGGAATGGGGCGAGACTTTGTGAGTGGCCTCCAAGTGCCAAAAATAGACCGTGGGCACAGTCGCGTCCAAAAATAACCCCCCGAAGGTCGGCGCGCCCAAACCCCCCAGCGAAAAATGGCCAAAAAACGGGTGGGCTATAGCCTTGGGGGGAGGGGCTGGCCAACTTCGTCCGCCGGACTCGGAATGGGGCTAGGCTTTGCGAGCGGCCTACGCGTGTCAAAAATAGTCTGTGGCCACAGCCGTGCCCAAAAATAACCCCCTGAAGGTCGGCGCGCCCAAACCTCCCAGCGGAAAAATGTCCCAAAAACGGGTGGGTTATAGCCTTGGGGGAAGGGGCTGGCCAACTTCGTCCGCCAGACTCGGAATGGGTTGAGACTTTGCGAGCGGCCTCCGCATGCCAAAAATAGGCCGTGGGCACAGCTTCACCCAAAAATAACCCCCCGAAGGTCGGCGCGCCCAAACCCCCCAGCGGAAAAATGGTCAAAAAATGGGTGGGCTATAGCCTTGGGGGGAGGGGCTGGCCAACTTCGTCCGCCGGACTCGGAATGGGGCGAGACTTTGCAAGCGGCCTCCGTGTGCCAAATATAGGCCGTGGGCGCAGCTGCATCCAAAAATAACACCCCGAAGTTCGGCGCGCCCAAACCCCCCAGCGGAAAAATGGTCAAAAAATGGGTGGGCTATAGCCTTGGTGGGAGGGGCTGGCCAACTTCGTCCGCCGGACTCGGAATGGGGCGAGACTTTGCGAGCGGCCTCCGTGTGCCAAAAATAGGCCGCGGGTACAGCCACGCCAAAAAATAACCTCCCGAACGCCAGGGCGCCAAGTTCGTCATGCGGAAAAATGGCAAAAAAATGGGTGGGCTATAGCCTTGGGGGGAGGGGCTGGCCGACTTCGTCCGCCAGACTCGGAATGGGGCGAGACTTTGCGAACGGCCTCCGCGTGCCAAAAATAGGCCGCGGGCCCAGCCGCGTCAAAAAATAACCCCCCGAAGCTCGGCCCGCCCAAACCCCCCAGCGAAAAAATGGCCAAAAAACGGGTGGGCTATAGCCTTGGGGGGAGGGGCTGGCCAACTTCGTCCGCCGGACTCGGAATGGGGCGAGACTTTGCGAGCGGCCTCCGTGTGCCAAAAATAGGCCGCGGGTACAGCCGCGCCAAAAAATAACCTCCCGAACGCCAGGGCACCAAGTTCGTCATGCGGAAAAATGGCAAAAAAACGGGTGGGCTATAGCCTGGGGGGGAGGGGCTGGCCAACTTCATCCGCCAGACTCGGAATGGGTTGAGACTTTGCGAGCAGCCTCAGCGTGCCAAAAATAGGCCGTGGGCACAGCTTCACCCAAAAATAACCCCCCGAAGGTCGGCGCGCCCAAACCCCCCAGCGGAAAAATGGTAAAAAAATGGGTGGGCTATAGCCTTGGCGGGAGGGGCTTGCCAACTTCGTCCGCCGGACTCAGAATGGGTTGAAACTTTGCGAGCGGCCTCCGCGTGCCAAAAATAGACCACAGGCACAGCTTCACCCAAAAATAACCCACCGAAGGTCGGCGCGCCCAAACCCCCCAGCGGAAAAATGGTCAAAAAATGGGTGGGCTATAGCCTTGGGGGGAGGGGCTGGCCAACTTCGTCCGCCGGACTCGGAATGGGGCGAGACTTTGCGAACGGCCTCAGCATGCCAAAAATAGGCGGCGGGCACAGCTGCATCCAAAAATAAGCGCCCGAACGCCGGGGCGCCAAGTTCATCCAGCGGAAAAATGGGCAAAAAACGGGTAGGCTATAGCCTTGGGGGGAGGGGCTGGCCAACTTCATCCGCCGGACACGGAATGGGGCAAGACTTTGCGAGTGGCCTCCGCGTGCCAAAAATAGGCCGCGGGCACAACCGCACCCAAAAATCAAAGCCCGAAGGCAGGGGCGCCAAGTTCGTCCAGCGGAAAAATGGCCAAAAAATGGGTGGGCTATAGCCTTGGGGGGACGGGCTGGCCCACTTCGTCCGCCAGACTCGGAATGGGGTGAGACTTTGGGAGCGGCCTCCGCATTCCAAAAATAGACCACGGGCACAGCCGCGCCCAAAAATAACCCCCCGAAGGCCGGGGCGCCAAGTTCGTCCAGCGGAAAAATGGCCAAAAAACGGGTGGGCTATAGCCATGGGGGGAGGGGCTGGCCAACTTCGTCCGCCGGGCTCGGAATGGGGCGAGACTTTGTGAACGGCCTCTGCATGCCAAAAATAGGCTGCGGCCACAGCCACGTCCAAAAATAACCCCCCGACGGTAGGAGCGCCCAAACCACCCAGAGGAAAAATGGCCGAAAAACGGGTGGGCTATAGCCTTGGGGGGAGGGGCTGGCCAACTTCGTCCGCCGGACTCGGAATGGGATGAGACTTTGCGAGCGGCCTCCGCGTGCCAAAAATAAGCCGCGCCCAAAAATAACCCCCCGAAGGTCGGCGCGCCCAAACCCCCCAGCGGAAAAATGACAAAAAAAAGGGTGGGCTATAGCCTTGGGGGAAGGGGCTGGCCCACTTCGTCCGCCAGACTCGGAATGGGGCGAGACTTTGCGAACGGCCTCCGCGTGCCAAATATAGGCAGCGGGCACAGCAGCGCCCAAAAATAACTGCCCGATGGCTGGGGCGCCAATTTCATCGAGCGGAAAAATGGCCAAAAAACGGGTGGGCTATAGCCTTGGGGCGAGGGGCTGGCCAACTTCGTCCGCCGGACTCGGAATGGGTTGAAACTTTGCGAGTGGCGCCGTGTGCCAAAAATAGGCCATGGGCACAGCCGCACCCAAAAATCAAAGCCCGGAGGCAGGGGCGCCAAGTTCGTCCAGCGGAAAAATGGCCAAAAAATGGGTGGGCTATAGCCTTGGGGGGACGGGCTGGCCCACTTCGTCCGCCGGACTCGGAATGGGACGAGGCTTTGCGAGCGGCCTCTGCATGCCAAAAATAGGCCGCGGGCACAGCCGCGCCCAAAAATAACCCCCCGAAGGTCGGCGCGCCCAACCCCCCGGTGGAAAAATGGCCAAAAAACGGGTGGGCTATAGCCTTGGGGGGAGGGGCTGGCCAACTTCGTCCGCCGGACTCGGAATGGGGAGAGACTTTGCAAGTGGCCTCCGCGTGCCAAAAATAGGCCGCGGGCACAACCGCACCCAAAAATCAAAGCCCGAAGGCAGGGGCGCCAAGTTCGTCCAGCGGAAAAATGGCCAAAAAATGGGTGGGCTATAGCCTTGGGGGGACGGGCTGGCCCACTTCGTCCGCCGGGCTCGGAATGGGGCGAGACTTTGTGAGCGGCCTCTACGTGCCAAAAATAGGCCGTGGCCACAGCCACATCCAAAAATAACCCCCCGACGGTCGGAGCGCCCAAACCACCCAGCGGAAAAATGGCCGAAAAACGGGTGGGCTATAGCCTTGGGGGGAGGGGATGGCCAACTTCGTCCGCCGGACTCGGAATGGGACGAGGCTTTGCGAGCGGCCTCTGCATGCCAAAAATAGGCCGCGGGTACAGCCGCGCCCAAAAATAACCCCCCGAAGGTCGGCGCGCCCAGCCCCCCCGTGGAAAAATGGCCAAAAAACGGGTGGGCTATAGCCTTGGGGGGAGGGGCTGGCCCACTTCGTCCGCCGGACTCGGAATGGGGAGAGACTTTGCGAGTGGCCTCCGCGTGCCAAAAATAGGCCGCGGGCACAACCGCACCCAAAAATCAAAGCCCGAAGGCAGGGGCGCCAAGTTCGTCCAGCGGAAAAATGGCCAAAAAATGGGTGGGCTATAGCCTTGGGGGGACGGGCTGGCCCACTTCGTCCGCCGGGCTCGGAATGGGGCGAGACTTTGTGAGCGGCCTCTACGTGCCAAAAATAGGCCGCGGCCACAGCCACATCCAAAAATAACCCCCCGACGGTCGGAGCGCCCAAACCACCCAGCGGAAAAATGGCCGAAAAACGGGTGGGCTATAGCCTTGGGGGAGGGGCTGGCCCACTTCGTCCGCCAGACTCGGAATGGGGTGAGACTTTGCGAACGGCCTCTGCGTGCCAAATATAGGCAGCGGGAACAGCAGCGCCCAAAAATAACTGCCCGAAGGCTGGGGCGCCAATTTCATCGAACGGAAAAATGGCCAAAAAACGGGTGGGCTATAGCCTTGGGGCGAGGGGCTGGCCAACTTCGTCCGCTGGACTCGGAATGGGTTGAAACTTTGCGAGTGGCGCCGTGTGCCAAAAATAGGCCGTGGGCATAGCCGCGAGCAAAAATAACCCCCGAAGGTAGGCGCGCCCAAACCCCCCATCGGAAAAATGACCAAAAAACGGGTGGGCTATAGCCTTGGGGGGAGGGGCTGGCCAACTTCGTCCGCCGGACTCGGAATGGGGCGAGACTTTGCGAGCGGGCTCCGCGTGCCAAAAATAGGCCCCGGACACAACCGCGCCCAAAAATCAAAGCCCGAAGGCCGGGGCGCCAAGTTCGTCCAGCGGAAAAATGGCGAAAAAATGGGTGGGCTATAGCCTTGGGGGGACGGGCTGGCCCACTTCATCCGCCAGACTCAGAATGGGGTGAGACTTTGGGAGCGGCCTCCGCATTCCAAAAATAGACCGCGGGCACAGCAGCGCCCAAAAATTACCCCCCGAAGGCCGGGGCGCCAAGTTCGTCCAGCGGAAAAATGGCCAAAAAACGGGTGGGCTATAGCCATGGGGGGAGGGGCTGGCCAACTTCGTCCGCCGGGCTCGGAATGGGGCGAGACTTTGTGAACGGCCTCTGCATGCCAAAAATTGGCTGCGGCCACAGCCACGTCCATAAATAACCCCCCGACGGTCGGAGCGCCCAAACCACCCAGCGGAAAAATGGCCGAAAAACGGGTGGGCTATAGCCTTGGGGGGAGGGGCTGGCCAACTTCGTCCGCCGGACTCGGAATGGGATGAGACTTTGCGAGCGGCCTCCGCGTGCCAAAAATAAGCCGCGCCCAAATATAACCCCCCGAAGGTCGGCGCGCCCAAATATAACCCCCCGAAGGTCGGCGCGCCCAAACCCCCAGCGGAAAAATGACCAAAAAACGGGTGGGCTATAGCCTTGGGGGAAGGGGATGGCCCACTTCGTCCGCCAGACTCGGAATGGGGTGAGACTTTGCGAACGGCCTCCACGTGCCAAATATAGGCAGCGGGCACAGCAGCGCCCAAAAATAACTGCCCGAAGGCTGGGGCGCCAATTTCATCGAGCGGAAAAATGGCCAAAAAACGGGTGGGCTATAGCGTTGGGGCGAGGGGCTGGCCAACTTCGTCCGCCGGACTCGGAATGGGTTGAAACTTTGCGAGTGGTGCCGTGTGCCAAAAATAGGCCATGGGCACAGCCGCGAGCAAAAATAACCCCCGAAGGTAGGCGCGCCCAAACCCCCCATCGGAAAAATGACCAAAAAACGGGTGGGCTATAGCCTTGGGGGGAGGGGCTGGCCAACTTCGTCCGCCGGACTCGGAATGGGGCGAGACTTTGCGAGCGGGCTCCGCATGCCCAAAAATAGGCCGCGGGCCCAACCGCGCCCAAAAATCAAAGCCCGAAGGCCGGGGCGCCAAGTTCGTCCAGCAGAAAAATGGTGAAAAAATGGGTGGGCTATAGCCTTGGGGGGACGGGCTGGCCCACTTCGTCCGCCAGACTCGGAATGGAAGAGACTTTGGGAGCGGCCTCTGCGTTCCAAAAATAGACCGTGGGCGCAGCCTCACCCAAAACAAACCCCCCGAAGGCCGGGGCGCCAAGTTCGTCCAGCGGAAAAATGGCCAAAAAACGGGTGGGCTATAGCCATGGGGGGAGGGGCTGGCCAACTTCGTCCGCCGGACTCGGAATGGGACGAGGCTTTGCGAGCGGCCTCTGCATGCCAAAAATAGGCCGCGGGCACAGCTGCGCCCAAAAATAACCCCCCAAAGGGCGGCGCGCCCAACCCCCCCGTGGAAAAATGGCCAAAAAACGGGTGGGCTATAGCCTTGGGGGGAGGGGCTGGCCAACTTCGTCCGCCGGACTCGGAATGGGGAGAGACTTTGCGAGTGGCCTCCGCGTGCCAAAAATAGGCCGCGGGCACAACCGCACCCAAAAATCAAAGCCCGAAGGCAGGGGCGCCAAGTTCGTCCAGCGGAAAAATGGCGAAAAAATGGGTGGGCTATAGCCTTGGGGGGACGGGCTGGCCCACTTCGTCCGCCAGGCTCGGAATGGGACGAGACTTTGGGAGCGGCCTGCGCATTCCAAAAATAGACCGTGGGCACAGCCTCACCCAAAAAAACCCCCCGAAGGCCGGGGCGCCAAGTTCGTCCAGCGGAAAAATGGCCAAAAAACGGGTGGGCTATAGCCATGGGGGGAGGGGCTGGCCGACTTCGTCCGCCAGACTCGGAATGGGACGAGACTTTGCGAGTGGCTTTCGCGTGCCAAAAATAGGCCGCAGCCACAGCTGCGCCCAAAAATAACCCCCCGAAGGTCGGCGCGCCCAAACCCCCCAGCGGAATAATGGCCGAAAAACGGGTGGGCTATAGCCTTGGGGGGAGGGGCTGGCCAACTTCGACCGCCGGACTCGGAATGGGACGAGACTTTGCGAGCCACCTCCACGTGCCAAAAATAGGCCGCGGGCACAGCCGCGCCCAAAAATAACCGCCCGAAGGCCGGGACACCAAGTTCGTCCAGCGGAAAAATGGCCAAAAAACGGGTGGGCTATAGCCTTGGGGGGAGGGGCTGGCCCACTTCGTCCGCCAGACTCGGAATGGGACGAGACTTTGCGAGCGTCCTCCCCGTGCCAAAAATAGGCCGCGGGCACAGCCGCGCCCAAAAATAACCGCCCGAAGGCCGGGGCGCCAAGTTCGTCCAGCGGAAAAATGGCCAAAAAACGGATGGGCTATAGCCTAGGGGGGAGGGGCCGGCCAACTTCGTCTGCCAGACTCGGAATGGGGCGAGACTTTGCGAGCGGCTTTCGCGTGCCAAAAATAGGCCGCAGGCATAGCCGCGCCCAAAAATAACTGCCCGAAGGCCGGGACACCAAGTTCGTCCTGCGGAAAAATGGCCAAAAAACGGATGGGCTATAGCCTTGGGGGGAGGGGCTGTCCAACTTCGTCCGCCGGACTCGGAATGGGGGGAGACTTTGCGAGCGCCCTCCGTGTGCCAAAAATAGGCCACGGGCACAGCCGCACCCAAAAATAGGCCCCCGAAGGTCCCGTCCCCAAGTTCGTCCGCCGCAAAAATGCCCAAAAAACGGGTGCGCTATAGCCTTGGGGCGAGGGGCTGGCCAAGTTCATCCGCCGGACTTGGAATGGGGGCGAGACTTTGTGAACACCCTCCGTGTGCCAAAAATAGGCCACGGGCACAGCCGCGCCCAAAAATAGGCCCCCGAAGGTCCCGTCCCCAAGTTCGTCCGCCGTAAAAATGCCCAAAAAACGGGTGCGCTATAGCCTTGGGGGGAGGGGCTGGCAAACTTCGTCCGCCGGACTGGGAATGGGGGGAGACTTTGTGAACGCCCTCCGTGTGCCAAAAATAGGCAGCGGGCACAGCCGCACCCAAAAATAGGCCCCCGAAGGTCCCGTCCCCAAGTTCGTCCGCCGCAAAAATGCCCAAAAAACGGGTGCGCTATAGCCTTGGGGGGAGGGGCTGGCAAACTTCGTCCGCCGGACTTGGAATGGGGGGAGACTTTGTGAACGCCCTCCGTGTGCCAAAAATAGACCACAGGCACAGCCGCGCCAAAAAATTAGCGCCCGAAGGTCCCGTCCCCAAGTTCGTCCGCCGCAAAAATGCCCAAAAAACGGGTGCGCTATAGCCTTGGGGGGAGGGGCTGGCCAAGTTCATCCGCCGGACTTGGAATGGGGGCGAGACTTTGTGAACACCCTCCGTGTGCCAAAAATAGGCCGCGGGCACAGCCGCGGCCAAAAGTAAGTGCCCGAAGGTCCTGTCCCCAAGTTCGTCCGCCGCAAAAATGCCCAAAAAACGGGTGGGCTATAGACTTGGGGGGAGGGGCTGGCCAAGTTCGTCCGCCGCACTCGGAATGGGGCGAGACTTTGCGAGCGCCCTCCGTGTCCCAAAAATAGGCCTCGGGCACAGCCGTGCCCAAAAATAAGCACCCGAATGTCCCATCCCCAAGTTCGGCCGCCGCAAAAATGCCCAAAAACCAGGTGGGCTATAGCCTTGGGGGGAGGGGCTGTCCAAGTTCGTCCGCCGGACTCGGAATGGGGCAAGACTTTACGAGCGCCCTCCGTGTGCCAAAATAGGCTGAGGGCACAGCCGCGCCCAAAAATAAGCGCCCGAAGGTCCCGTCCCCAAGTTCGTCCTCCGCAAAAATGCCCAAAAAACGGGTGGGCTATAGCCTTGGGGGGAGGGGCTGTCCAACATCGTCCGCCGGACTCGGAATGGGACGAGACTTTGCGAGTGGCTTTCGCGTGCCAAAAATAGGCCGCAGCCACAGCTGCACCCAAAAATAACCCCCCGAAGGTCGGCGCGCCCAAACCCCCCAGCGGAAAAATGGCCGAAAAACGGGTGGGCTATAGCCTTGGGGGGAGGGGCTGGCCAACTTCGACCGCCGGACTCGGAATGGGACGAGACTTTGCGAGCCTCCTCCGCGTGCCAAAATTTGGCCGCGGGCACAGCCGCGCCCAAAAATAACCGCCCGAAGGCCGGGACACCAAGTTCGTCCAGCGGAAAAATGGCCAAAAAACGGGTGGGCTATAGCCTTGGGGGGAGGGGCTGGCCAAGTTCGTCCGCCGGACTCGGAATGGGGCGACACTTTACGAGCGCCCTCCGTGTGCCAAAAATAGGCCGCAGGCACAGCCGCGTCCAAAAATAAGCACCCGAAGGTCCCGTCCCCAAGTTCGTCCGCCGCAAAAATGCCCAAAAAACGGGTGGGCTATAGCCTTGGGGGGAGGGGCTGGCCAAGTTCGTCCGCCGGACTCGGAATGGGGCGAGACTTTGCGAGCCTCCTCCGCGTGCCAAAAATAGGCCGCGGGCACAGCCGCGCCCAAAAATAACCGCCCGAAGGCCGGGACACCAAGTTCGTCCGCCGCAAAAATGCCCAAAAAACGGGTGGGCTATAGCCTTGGGGGGAGGGGCTGGCCAAGTTCGTCCGCCAGACTCGGAATCGGGCGAGACTTTGCGAGCGCCTTCCGTTTGCCAAAAATAGGCCGCGGGCACAGACGCGCCAAAAAATAAGGGCCCGAATGTCCCGTCGCCATGTTCGTCCGCCGCAAAAATGCCCAAAAAACGGGTGGGCTATAGCCTTGGGGGGAGGGGCTGGCGAAGTTCGTCCGCCGGACTCGGAATGGGGCGAGACTTTGCGAGCGCCCTCCGTGTGCCAAAAATAGGCCGCGGGCACAGCCGCGCCCAAAAATAAGCTCCCAAAGGTCCCGTCCCCAAGTTCGTCCGCCGCAAAAATGCCCAAAAAACGGGTGGGCTATATAGCCTTGGCGGAGGGGCTGGCCAAGTTCGTCCGCCGGACTCGGAATGGAGCGAGACTTTGTGAGCGCCCTCTGAGTGCAAAAATAGGCCGCGGGCACAGCCGTGCCCAAAAATAAGTGCCCGAAGGTCCCGTCCCCAAGTTCGTCTGCCGCAAAAATGCCAAAAAAACGGGTGGGCTATAGCCTTCGGGAGAGGGGCTGGCCAAGTTCGTCCGCCGGACTCGGAATAGGGTGAGACATTGTGAGCACCCTCCGTGTGCCAAAAATAGGCCGCGGGCTTAGCCGCGCCCAAAAATAAGCACCCGAAGGATCCGTCCCCAAGTTCGTCCGCCGCAAAAATGCCCAAAAAACGGGTGGGCTATATCCTTGGGGGGAGGGGCTGGCCAAGTTCGTCCGCCGGACTCAGAATGGGGCGACACTTTGCGAGCGCCCTCCGTATGCCAAAAATAGGTCTCGGGCACAGCCGCGCCAGAAAATAAGAGCCCGAAGGTCCCGTCCCTAGTTCGTCCGCCGCAAAAATGCCCAAAAAACGGGTGGGCTATAGCCTTGGGGGGAGGGGCTGGCCAAGTTCGTCCGCCGGACTCGGAATGGGGCGAGACATTGCGAGCACCCTCCGTGTGCCAAAATAGGCCGCGGGCACAGCCGCACCCGAAGGTCCTGTCCCCAAGTTCATCCGCCGCAAAAATGCCCAAAAAACGGGTGGGCTATAGCCTTGGGGGGAGGGGCTGGCCAAGTTCGTCCGCCGGACTCGGAACGGGGCGAGACTTTGCAAGCGCCCTCCGTGTGCTAAAAATAGGCCGCGGGAACAGCCGCGGCCAAAAATAAGTGCCCGAAGGTCCCGTCCCCAAGTTCGTCCGCCGCAAAAATGCCCAAAAAACGGGTGGGCTATATCCTTCGGGGGAGCGGCTGGCCAAGTTCTTCCGCCGGACTGGGAATGGAGCGAGACTTTGCGAGCGCCCTCCGTGTGTCAAAAATAGGCCGCGGGCACAGCCGCGCCCAAAAATAAGCTCCCGAAGGTCCCGTCCCATAGTTCGTCCGCCGTAAAAATGCCCAAAAAACGGGTGGGCTATCGCCTTGGGGGGAGGGGCTGCCCAAGTTCGTCCGCCGGACTCGGAATGGGGCGAGACTTTGCGAGCGCCCTCCCCTTGCCAAAAATAGGCCGCGGGCACAGCCGCGCCCAAAAATAAGTGCCCGACGGTCCCGTCCCCAAGTTCGTCCGCCGCAAAAATGCCCAAAAAAAGGGTGGGCTATAGACTTGGCGGGAGGGGCTGGCCAAGTTCGTCCGCCAGACTCGGAATGGGGCGAGACTTTGCGAGCGCCCTCCTTGTGCCGAAAATAGGCCCCGGGCACAGCCGCGCCCAAAAATAAGTGCCCGAAGGTCCCGTCCCCAAGTTCGTCCGCCGCAAAAATGCCCAAAAAACGGGTGGGCTATATCCTTGGGGGGAGGGGCTGGCCAAGTTCGTCCGCCGGACTCGGAATGGGGCGAGACTTTGCGAGTGCACTCCGTGAGCCAAAAATAGGCCTCGGGGAAAGCCGCGCCCAAAAATAAGCACCCGAAGGTCCCGTGCCCAAGTTCGTCCGCCGCAAAAATGCCCAAAAAACGGGTGGGCTATAGCCTTGGGGGGAGGGGCTGGCCAACTTCGTCCGCCGGACTCGGAATGGGGTGAGACATTGCGAGCGCCGTCCATGTGCCAAAAATAGGCCACGGGCACAGCCGCACCAAAAAATAAGCCCCTGAAGGTCCCGTCCCCAAGTTCGTCCGCCGCAAAAATGCCCAAAAAACGGGTGGGCTATAGCCTTGGGGGGAGGGGCCTGTCAACTTCGTCCGCCACTCTCGGAATGGGGCGAGACTTTGCGAGCGCTCTCTGTGTGCCAAAAATAGGCCGCGGGCACAGCCGCACCCAAAAATAAGCCCCCGAAGGTCCCGTCCCCAAGTTCGTCCGCCGCAAAAATGCCCAAAAAACGGGTGGGCTATAGTCTTGGGGGGAGGGGCCTGCCAACTTCGTCCGCCACTCTCGGAATGGGGCGAGACTTTGCGAGCGCTCTCCGTGTGCCAAAAATAGGCCGCGGGCACAGTCGCACCCAAAAATAAGCCCCCGAAGGTCCCGTCCCCAAGTTCGTCCGCCGCAAAAATGCCCAAAAAACGGGTGGGCTATAGCCTTGGGGGGAGGGGCTGGCCAACTTCGTCCGCCGGACTCGGAATGGGGCGAGACTTTGCGAGCGCCTACCGTGTGCCAAAAATAGGCCGATTTCACAGCCGTGCCCAAAAATAAGCCCCCAAAGGTCCCGTCCCCAAGTTCGTCCGCCGCAAAAATGGGCAAAAAACGGGTGGGCTATAGCCTAGGGGGGAGGGGCTGGCCAACTTCGTCCGCCGGACTCGGAATGGGGCGAGAATTTACGAGCGCCCTCCGTGTGCCAAAAATAGGCTGCTGGCACAGCCGCGCCCAAAAATAATCCCCCGAAGGTCCCGTCCCCAAGTTCGTCCGCCGTAAAAATGCCCAAAAAACGGGTGGGCTGTAGCCTTGGGGGGAGGGGCAGGCGAACTTCGTCCGCCGGACTCGGAATGGGGCGAGAATTTGCGAACTCCCTCCGTGGGCCAAAAATAGGTTGCTGGGACAGCCGCGCCCAAAAATAAGCCCCCGAAGGTCCCGTCCCCAAGTTCGTCCGCCGCAAAAATGCCCATAAAACGGGTGGGCTATAGCCTTGGGGGGAGGGGCTGGCCAACTTCGTCCGCCGGACTCGGAATGGGGCGAGACTTTGCGAGCGCCCTCTGTGTGCCAAAAATAGGCCGCAGGCACAGCCGCACCCAAAAATAAGCCCCCGAAAATCCCATTCCCAAGCTCGTCCGCCGCAAAAATGCCCAAAAAACGGGTGGGCTATAACCTTGGGGGGAGGGGCTGGCCAAGTTCGTCCGCCGGACTCGGAATGGGTCGAGACTTTGCGAGCGCACTCCGTGTGCCAAAAATATGCCGTGGACACAGCCGCACCCAAAAATAAGTGCCCGAAGGTCCCGTCCCCAAGTTCGTCCGCCGCAAAAATGCAAAAAAAACGGGTGGGCTATAGCCTTGGGGGGAGGGGCTGGCCAAGTTCGCCCGCCGGACTCGGAATGGGGCGAGACTTTGCGAGCGCCCTCCGTGTGCCAAAATTAGGCCGCGGACACAGCCGGACCCAAAAATAAGCGCCCGAAGGTCCCGTCCCCAAGTTCATCCGCCGCAAAAATGCCCAAAAAACGGGTGGCCTATAGCCTTGGGGGGAGGGGCTGGCCCACTTCGTCCGCCGGACTCGGAATGGGGCGAGACTTTGCGAGCGCCCTATGTGTGCCAAAAATAGGCCGCGGGCACAGCCGCGACCAAAAATAAGACCCCGAAGGTCCCGTCCCCAAGTTCGTCCGCCGCAAAAATGCCCAAAAAACGGGTGGGCTATAGCCTTGCGGGGAGGGGCTGGCCAACTTCCTCCGCCGGACTCGGAATGGGGCGAGACTTTGCGAGCACCCTCTCTGTGCCAAAAATTGGCCACGGGCACAGCCGTACCCAATAATAAGCCCCCGAAGGTCCCGTCCCCAAGTTCGTCCCCCGCAAAAATGAACAAAAAACGGGTGGGCTATAGCCTTGGGGGGAGGGGCTGGCCAACTTCGTCCGCCGGACTCGGAATGGGGCGAGACTTTGCGACCGCCATCGTGTGCCAAAAATAGGCCGCGGGCACAGCCGCACCCAAAAATAAGCCCCCGAAGGTCCCGTCCCCAAGTTCGTCCGCCGTAAAAATGCCCAAAAAACGGGTGGGCTATAGCCTTGGGGGGAGGAGCTGGCCAACTTCGTCCGCCGGACTCGGAATGGGATGAGACTTTGCGAGCACCCTCCGTGTGCTAGAATAAGGCCGCGGACACAGCCGCGCCCAAAAATAAGCCCCCGAAGGTCCCGTCCCCCAGTTCGTCCGCCGCAAAAATGCCGAAAAAACGGGTGGGCTATAGCCTTGGGGGGAGGGGCTGGCCAACTTCCTCCGCCGGACTCGGAATGGGGCGAGACCTTACGAGCGCCCTCCGTGTACCAAAAATAGGCTGCGGGCAAAGCTGCGCCCAAAAATAAGCCCCCGAAGGTCCCGTCCCCAAGTTCGTCCGCCGCAAAAATGCCCATAAAACGGGTGGGCTATAGCCTTGGGGGGAGGGGCTGGCCAACTTCGTCCGCCGGACTCGGAACGGGGCGAGACTTTGCAAGCGCCCTCCGTGTGCTAAAAATAGGCCGCGGGAACAGCCGCGGCCAAAAATAAGTGCCCGAAGGTCCCGTCCCCAAGTTCGTCCGCCACAAAAATTCCCAAAAAACGGGTGGGCTATAGCCTTGGGGGGAGGGGCTGGCCAACTTCGTCCGCCGGACTCGGAATGGAGCGAGACTTTGCGAGCGCCCTCCATGTACCAAAAATAGGCTGCGGGCTGAGCCGTGCATAAAAATAAGCCCCCGAAGGTTCCGTCCCCAAGTTCGTCCGCCACAAAAATTCCCAAAAAACGGGTGGGCTATAGCCTTGGGGGGAGGGGCTGGCCAACTTCGTCCGCCGGACTCGGAATGGGGCGAGACTTTGCGAGCGCCCTCCGTGTGCCAAAAATAGGCCGCGGGCGCAGCCGCACCCAAAAATAAGCCCCCGAAGGTCCCGTCCCCAAGTTCGTCTGCCGCAAAATCGCCCAAAAAACGGGTGGGCTATAGCCTTCGGGGGAGGGGCTGGTCAACTTCGTCCGCCGGACTCGGAATGGGCCGAGACTTAGCGAGCGGCCTCCGTGTACCAAAAATAGGCCGCGGGCACAGCCTTGCCAAAAAATAAGCCCCCGAAGGTCCCGTCCCCAAGTTCGTCCGCCGCAAAAATGCCCAAAAAACGGGTGGGCTATAGCCTTGGGGGGAGGGGCTGGCCAACTTCGTCCGCCGGACTCGGAATGGGACGAGACTTTGAGAGCGGCCTCTGTGTGCCAAAAATAGGCCACGGGGACAGCCTTACCCAAAAATAAGCCCCCGAAGGTCCCGTCCCCAAGTTCGTCCGCCGCAAAAATGCCAAAAAAACTGGTGGGCTATAGCCTTGGGGGGAGGGGCTGGCCAACTTCGTCCGCCGGACTCGGAATGGGACGAGAATTTGAGAGCGCCCTCCGTGTGCCAAAAATAGGCTACGGGCACAGC
The DNA here is from genome assembly GCA_030449895.1 of Citrus mangshanensis. Taxonomy (NCBI): domain Eukaryota; kingdom Viridiplantae; phylum Streptophyta; class Magnoliopsida; order Sapindales; family Rutaceae; genus Citrus; species Citrus mangshanensis. Next base: position 141,372 of record JASUUJ010000106.1, on the reverse strand, counting down.
GCGCCCAAAAATAAGTCCCTGAAGGTCCCGTCCCCAAGTTCGCCCGCCGCAAAATGACCAAAAACGGGTGGGCACAGGGGGAGGCTGGCCAACTTCTTCCGCCGGACTCGGAATGGGGCGAAACTTGCAGCGCCTCCGAGTGCCAAAAATAGGCCATGGGCTCAGCCGCACAGAGAAATAAGCCCCCGAAGGTCCCGTCCCCAAGTTCATCCGCCGTAAAATGCCCAAAAAACGGGTGGGCTATATCCCTGGGGGGTTGGGCTGGCCAACTTCGTCCGCCGGACTCGGAATGGGGCGAGACTTTGCGAGTGGCCTCCGTGTACCAAAAATAGGCCACGGACAAAGCCTTGCCAAAAATAAGCCCCCGAAGGTCCCGTCCCCAAGTTCGTCCGCAAAATGCCCAAAAACGGGTGGGCTATAGCCTTGGGGGGACGGGCTGGCCCACATCGTCCGCCGGACTCGGAATGGGACGAGACTTTGCGAGCGGCCTCCGTGTGTCAAAAATAGGCCGCGGGGACAGCCTTACCCAAAAATAAGCCCCCGAAGGTCCCGTCCCCAAGTTCGTCCGCCTCAAAAATTCCCAAAAAACGGGTGGGCTATAGCCTTAGGGGGAGGGGCTGGCCAACTTCGTCCGCCGGACTCGGAATGGGGCGAGACTTTGCGAGCGCCATTCGTGTGCTGTAATAGGCCGCGGGCACAGCCGCGCCCATAAAAAAGCCCCCGAAGGTCCCGTCCCCAAGTTCGTCCGCCGCAAAAATGCCCAAAAAACGGGTGGGCAATAGCCTTGGGGGGAGGGGCTGGCCAACTTCGTCCGCCGGACTCGGAATGGGGCGAGACTTTGCGAGCGCCCTCCGCGTACAAAAAATAGGCCACGGGCACAGCCTTGCCAAAAAATAAGCCCCCAAAGGTCCCGTCCCCAAGTTCGTCCGCCGCAAAAATGCCCAAAAAACGGGTTGGCTATAGCCTTGGGGGGAGGGGCTGGCCAACTTCGTCCGCCGGACTCGGAATGGGACGAGACTTTGCGAGCGCCCTCCGTGTGCCAAAAATATGCCGCGGGGACAGCCTTACCCAAAAATAAGCCACCGAAGGTCCCGTCCCCAAGTTCGTCCCCCGCAAAAATGCCCAAAAAACGGGTGGGCTATAGCCTTGGGGGGAGGGGCTGGCCGACTTCGTCCGCCGGACTCGGAATGGGGCGAGACTTTGCGAACGCCCTCCGTGTGCCAAAAATAGGCTACGGGCTCAGCCGCGCCCAAAAATAAGCCCCCGAAGGTCCCGTTCCCAAGTTCGTCCGCCGCAAAAATGCCCAAAAAACGGGTGGGCAATAGCCTTGGGGGGAGGGGCTGGCCAACTTCGTCCGCCGGACTCGGAATGGAGCGAGACTTTGCGAGCGCCCTCCGTGTACCAAAAATAGGCTATGGGCTGAGCCGCGCATAAAAATAAGCGCCCGAAGGTCCCGTCCCCAAGTTCGTCCGCCACAAAAATTCACAAAAAACGGGTGGGCTATAGCCTTGGGGGGAGGGGCTGGCCAACTTCGTCCACCGGACTCGGAATGGGGCGAGACTTTGCGAGCGCCCTCCGTGTGCCAAAAATATGCTGCGGGCACAGCCGCGCCCAAAAATAAGCCCCCAAAGGTCCGTCCCGAGTTCGTCCCCGCAAAATGCCCAAAAAACGGGTGGGCTATAGCGTTGGGGGGAGGGGCTCGCCAACTTCGTCCGCCGGACTCGGAATGGGGCGAGACTTTGCGAGCGACCTCCGCGTACCAAAAATAGGCCGTGGACTCAGCCGCGCCCAAAAATAAGCCCCCGAAGGTCCCGTCCCCAAGTTCGTCCGCCGTAAAAATGCCCAAAAAACGGGTGGGCTATATCCTTAGGGGGAGGGGCTGGCCAACTTCGTCCGCCGGACTCGGAATGGTGCGAGACTTTGCGAGCGGCCTCCGTGTACCAAAAATAGGCTGCGGGCAAAGCCTTGCCAAAAAATAAGCCCCGAAGTTCCCGTCCCCAAGTTCGTCCGCCGCAAAAATGCCCAAAAAATGGGTGGGCTATAGCCTTGGGGGGAGGGGCTGGCCAACATCGTCCGCCGGACTCGGAATGGGACGAGACTTTGCGAGTGGCCTCCGTGTGCCAAAAATAGGCCGGGGGGACAGCCTTACCCAAAAATAAGCCCCCGAAGGTCCCGTCCCCAAGTTCGTCTGCCGCAAAATCGCCCAAAAAACGGGTGGGCTATAGCCTTCGGGGGAGGGGCTGGTCAACTTCGTCCGCCGGACTCGGAATGGGCCGAGACTTAGCGAGCGGCCTCAGTGTGCCAAAATAGGCCGCGGCACAGCCTTGCCAAAAATAGGCCCCGGAGGTCCGCGTCCCCATGTTCGTCGCCGCAAAAATGCCCAAAAAACGGGTGGGCTATAGCCTTGGGGGGAGGGGCTGGCCAACTTCGTCCGCCGGACTCGGAATGGGACGAGACTTTGAGAGCGGCCTCTGTGTGCCAAAAATAGGCCACGGGGACAGCCTTACCCAAAAATAAGCCCCCGAAGGTCCCGTCCCCAAGTTCGTCCGCCGCAAAAATGCCAAAAAAACTGGTGGGCTATAGCCTTGGGGGGAGGGGCTGGCCAACTTCGTCCGCCGGACTCGGAATGGGACGAGAATTTGAGAGCGCCCTCCGTGTGCCAAAAATAGGCTACGGGCACAGCCGCGCCCAAAAATAAGTCCCTGAAGGTCCCGTCCCCAAGTTCGCCCGCCGCAAAAATGACCAAAAAACGGGTGGGCAATAGCCTTGGGGGGAGGGGCTGGCCAACTTCTTCCGCCGGACTCGGAATGGGGCGAAACTTTGCGAGCGCCCTCCGAGTGCCAAAAATAGGCCATGGGCTCAGCCGCACAGAAAAATAAGCCCCCGAAGGTCCCGTCCCCAAGTTCATCCGCCGTAAAAATGCCCAAAAAACGGGTGGGCTATATCCTTGGGGGGAGGGGCTGGCCAACTTCGTCCGCCGGACTCGGAATGGGGCGAGACTTTGCGAGTGGCCTCCGTGTACCAAAAATAGGCCACGGACAAAGCCTTGCCAAAAAATAAGCCCCCGAAGGTCCCGTCCCCAAGTTCGTCCGCCGCAAAAATGCCCAAAAAACGGGTGGGCTATAGCCTTGGGGGGACGGGCTGGCCCACTTCGTCCGCCGGACTCGGAATGGGACGAGACTTTGCGAGCGGCCTCCGTGTGTCAAAAATAGGCCGCGGGGACAGCCTTACCCAAAAATAAGCCCCCGAAGGTCCCGTCCCCAAGTTCGTCCGCCTCAAAAATTCCCAAAAAACGGGTGGGCTATAGCCTTAGGGGGAGGGGCTGGCCAACTTCGTCCGCCGGACTCGGAATGGGGCGAGACTTTGCGAGCGCCATTCGTGTGCCAAAAATAGGCCGCGGGCACAGCCGCGCCCATAAAAAAGCCCCCGAAGGTCCCGTCCCCAAGTTCGTCCGCCGCAAAAATGCCCAAAAAACGGGTGGGCAATAGCCTTGGGGGGAGGGGCTGGCCAACTTCGTCCGCCGGACTCGAATGGGGCGAGACTTTTGCAGCGCCTCCCACAGACAAAAATAGGCCACGGGCACAGCCTTGCCAAAAAATAAGCCCCCAAAGGTCCCGTCCCAAGTTCGTCCGCCGCAAAATGCCCAAAAACGGGTTGGCTATAGCCTTGGGGAGGGGCTGGCCAACTTCGTCCGGACTCGGAATGGGACGAGACTTTGCAGCGCCCTCCGTGTGCCAAAATATGGGACAGCCACCCAAAAATAAGCCACCGAAGGTCCTGGTCCCCAAGTTCGTCCCCGCAAAATGCCCAAAAACGGGTGGGCTATAGCCTTGGGGGGAGGGGCTGGCCGACTTCGTCCGCCGGACTCGGAATGGGCGAGACTTTGCGAACGCCCTCCGTGTGCCAAAAATAGGCTACGGGCTCAGCCGCGCCCAAAAATAAGCCCCCGAAGGTCCCGTACCCAAGTTCGTCCGCCGCAAAAATGCCCAAAAAACGGGTGGGCAATAGCCTTGGGGGGAGGGGCTGGCCAACTTCGTCCGCCGGACTCGGAATGGAGCGAGACTTTGCGAGCGCCCTCCGTGTACCAAAAATAGGCTATGGGCTGAGCCGCGCATAAAAATAAGCGCCCGAAGGTCCCGTCCCCAAGTTCGTCCGCCACAAAAATTCACAAAAAACGGGTGGGCTATAGCCTTGGGGGGAGGGGCTGGCCAACTTCGTCCACCGGACTCGGAATGGGGCGAGACTTTGCGAGCGCCCTCCGTGTGCCAAAAATATGCTGCGGGCACAGCCGCGCCCAAAAATAAGCCCCCAAAGGTCCCGTCCCCGAGTTCGTCCCCCGCAAAAATGCCCAAAAAACGGGTGGGCTATAGCGTTGGGGGGAGGGGCTCGCCAACTTCGTCCGCCGGACTCGGAATGGGGCGAGACTTTGCGAGCGACCTCCGCGTACCAAAAATAGGCCGTGGACTCAGCCGCGCCCAAAAATAAGCCCCCGAAGGTCCCGTCCCCAAGTTCGTCCGCCGTAAAAATGCCCAAAAAACGGGTGGGCTATATCCTTAGGGGGAGGGGCTGGCCAACTTCGTCCGCCGGACTCGGAATGGTGCGAGACTTTGCGAGCGGCCTCCGTGTACCAAAAATAGGCTGCGGGCAAAGCCTTGCCAAAAAATAAGCCCCGAAGTTCCCGTCCCCAAGTTCGTCCGCCGCAAAAATGCCCAAAAAATGGGTGGGCTATAGCCTTGGGGGGAGGGGCTGGCCAACATCGTCCGCCGGACTCGGAATGGGACGAGACTTTGCGAGTGGCCTCCGTGTGCCAAAAATAGGCCGGGGGGACAGCCTTACCCAAAAATAAGCCCCCGAAGGTCCCGTCCCCAAGTTCGTCCCCCGCAAAAATGCCCAAAAAACGGGTGGGCTATAGCGTTGGGGGGAGGGGCTGGCCAACTTCGTCCGCCGGACTCGGAATGGGGCGAGACTTTGCGAGCAGCCTCCGTGTACCAAAAATAGGCCGCGGGCACAGCCTTGCCAAAAAATAAGCCCCCGAAGGACCCGTCCCCAAGTTCGTCCGCCGCAAAAATGCCCAAAAAACGGTTGGGCTATAGCCTTGGGGGGAGGGGCTGGCCAACTTCGTCCGCCGGACTCGGAATGGGGCGAGACTTTGCGAGCGCCCTCCGCGTGCCAAAAATAGGCCGCGGGCACAGCCTCGCCCAAAAATCAGCCCCCGAAGGTCCCGTCCCCAAGTTCGTCCGCCGCAAAAATGCCCAAAAAACGGGTGGGCTATAGCCTTGGGGGGAGGGGCTGGCCAACTTCGTCCGCCGGACTCGGAATGGGACGAGACTTTGCGAGCGGCCTCCGTGTGCCAAAAATAGGCCGCAGGAACAGCCTTACCCAAAAATCAGCCCCCGAAGGTCCCGTCCCCCAGTTCGTCCGCCGCAAAAATTCCCAAAAAACGGGTGGGCTATAGCCTTGGGGGGAGGGGCTGGCCAACTTTGTCCGCCGGACTCGGAATGGGGCGAGACTTTGCGAGTGGCCTCCGTGTGCCAAAAATAGGCCGCGGGCACAACCTTGCCCAAAAATAAGCCCCCGAATGTCCCGTCCCCAAGTTCGTCCGCCGCAAAAATGCCCAAAAAACGGGTGGGCTATAGCCTTGGGGGGAGGGGCTGGCCAACTTCGTCCGCCGGACTCGGAATGGGACGAGACTTTGCGAGCGGCCTCCGTGTGCCAAAAATAGGCCGCAGGGACAGCCTTACCCAAAAATCAGCCCCCGAAGGTCCCGTCCCCCAGTTCGTCCGCCGCAAAAATGCCCAAAAAACGGGTGGGCAATAGCCTTGGGGTGAGGGGCTGGCGAACTTCGTCCGCCGGACTCGGAATGGGGCGAGACTTTGCGAGCGACCTCCGCGTACCAAAAATAGGCCGTGGATTCAGCCGCGCCCAAAAATAAGCCCCCGAAGGTCCCGTCCCCAAGTTCGTCCGCCGTAAAAATGCCCAAAAAACGGGTGGGCTATATCCTTGGGGGGAGGGGCTGGCCAACTTCGTCCGCCGGACTCGGAATGGGGCGAGACTTTGCGAGCGGCCTCCGTGTACCAAAAATAGGCTGCGGGCAAAGCCTTGCCAAAAAATAAGCCCCCGAAGGTCCCGTCCCAAAGTTCGTCCGCCGCAAAAATGCCCAAAAAATGGGTGGGCTATAGCCTTGGGGGGAGGGGCTGGCCCACTTCGTCCGCCGGACTCGGAATGGGACGAGACTTTGAGAGCGGCCTCCGTGTGCCAAAAATAGGCCACGGGGACAGCCTTACCCAAAAATAAGCCCCCGAAGGTCCCGTCCCCAAGTTCGTCCCCCGCAAAAATGCCCAAAAAACGGGTGGGCTATAGCGTTGGGGGGAGGGGCTGGCCCACTTCGTCCGCCGGACTCGGAATGGGGCGAGACTTTGCGAGCGGCCTCCGTGTACCAAAAATAGGCCGCGGGCACAGCCTTGCCCAAAAATCAGCCCCCGAAGGTCCCGTCCCCAAGTTCGTCCGCCGCAAAAATGCCCAAAAAACGGGCGGGCTATAGCCTTGGGGGGAGGGGCTGGCCAACTTCGTCCGCCGGACTCGGAATGGGACGAGACTTTGCGAGCGGCCTCCGTGTGCCAAAAATAGGCCGCAGGGACAGCCTTACCCAAAAATCAGCCCCCGAAGGTCCCGTCCCCCAGTTCGTCCGCCGCAAAAATTCCCAAAAAACGGGTGGGCTATAGCCTTGGGGAGAGGGGCTGGCCAACTTTGTCCGCCGGACTCGGAATGGGGCGAGACTTTGCGAGTGGCCTCCGTGTGCCAAAAATAGGCCGCGGGCACAACCTTGCCCAAAAATAAGCCCCCGAATGTCCCGTCCCCAAGTTCGTCCGCCGCAAAAATGCCCAAAAAACGGGTGGGCAATAGCCTTGGGGGGAGGGGCTGGCCAACTTCGTCCGCCGGACTCGGAATGGGGCGAGACTTTGCGAGCGCCCTCCGTGTGCCAAAAATAGGCTGCGGGCTCAGCCGCGCCCAAAAATAAGCCCCCGAAGGTCCCGTTCCCAAGTTCGTCCGCCGCAAAAATGCCCAAAAAACGGGTGGGCAATAGCCTTGGGGGGAGGGGCTGGCCAACTTCGTCCGCCGGACTCAGAATGGAGCGAGACTTTGCGAGCGCCCTCCGTGTACCCAAAATAGGCCACGGGCTGAGCCGTGCATAAAAATAAGCCCCCGAAGGTCCCGTCCCCAAGTTCGTCCGCCGCAAAAATGCCCAAAAAACGGGTGGGCTATAGCCTTGGGGGGAGGGGCTGGCCAACTTCGTCCGCCGGACTCGGAATGGGACGAGACTTTGCAAGCGGCCTCCGTGTGCCAAAAATAGGCCGCAGGGACAGCCTTACCCAAAAATCAGCCCCCGAAGGTCCCGTCCCCAAGTTCGTCCGCCGCAAAAATTCCCAAAAAACGGGTGGGCTATAGCCTTGGGGGGAGGGGCTGGCCAACTTCGTCCGCCGGACTCGGAATGGGGCGAGAATTTGCGAGCGCCCTCCGTGTGCCAAAAATAGGCCGCGGGTACAGCCGCGTCAAAAAATAAGCCCCCGAAGGTCCCGTCCCCAAGTTCGTCCGCCGTAAAAATGCCCAAAAAACGGGTGGGCAATAGCCTTGGGGGGAGGGGCTGGCCAACTTCGTCCGCCGGACTCGGAATGGGGCGAGACTTTGCGAGCGCCCTCCGTGTGCCCAAAATAGGCTGGCAGAGCGTGCATAAAAATAAGCCCCCGAAGGTCCCGTCCCCAAGTTCGTCCGCCATAAAAATGCCCAAAAAACGGGTGGGCTATAGCCTTGGGGGGAGGGGCTGGACAACTTCGTCCGCCGGACTCGGAATGGCTCGAGACTTTGCGAGCGCCCTCCGTGTGCCAAAAATAGGCCGCGGGCACAGCCACGCCCAAAAATAAGCCCCCGAAGGTCCCATCCCCAAGTTCGTCCGCCGCAAAAATGCCCAAAAAACGGGTGGGCTATAGCCTTGGGGGGAGGGGCTGGCCAACTTCGTCCGCCGGACTCGGAATGGGGCGAGACTTTGCGAGCAGCCTCCGTGTACCAAAAATAGGCCGCGGGCACAGCCTTGCCAAAAAATCAGCCCCCGAAGGTCCCGTCCCCAAGTTCGTCCGCCGCAAAAATGCCCAAAAAACGGGTGGGCTATAGCCTTGGGGGGAGGGGCTGGCCAACTTCGTCCGCCGGACTCGGAATGGGACGAGACTTTGCGAGCGGCCTCCGTGTGCCAAAAATAGGCCGCAGGAACAGCCTTACCCAAAAATCAGCCCCCGAAGGTCCCGTCCCCCAGTTCGTCCGCCGCAAAAATTCCCAAAAAACGGGTGGGCTATAGCCTTGGGGGGAGGGGCTGGCCAACTTAGTCCGCCGGACTCGGAATGGGGCGAGACTTTGCGAGTGGCCTCCGTGTGTGCCAAAAATAGTCGGGCACAACTTGCCCAAAAATAAGCCCCCGAATGTCCCGTCCCCAAGTTCGTCCGCCGCAAAAATGCCCAAAAAACGGGTGGGCTATAGCCTTGGGGGGAGGGGCTGGCCAACTTCGTCCGCCGGACTCGGAATGGGACGAGACTTTGCGAGCGGCCTCCGTGTGCCAAAAATAGGCCGCAGGGACAGCCTTACCCAAAAATCAGCCCCCGAAGATCCCGTCCCCCAGTTCGTCCGCCGCAAAAATGCCCAAAAAACGGGTGGGCAATAGCCTTGGGGGGAGGGGCTGGCCAACTTCGTCCGCCGGACTCGGAATGGGGCGAGACTTTGCGAGCGACCTCCGCGTACCAAAAATAGGCTGTGGATTCAGCCGCGCCCAAAAATAAGCCCCCGAAGGTCCCGTCCCCAAGTTCGTCCGCCGTAAATGCCCAAAACGGGTGGGCTATATCCTGGGGGAGGCTGGCCAATCCGCCCGGACTCGTAATGGGGCTATACTTTGCGAGCGTCCTCCGTGTACCAAAAATAGGCTGCGGGCAAAGCCTTGCCAAAAAATAAGCCCCCGAAGGTCCCGTCCCAAAGTTCGTCCGCCGAAAAAATGCCCAAAAAAAGGGTGGGCTATAGCCTTGGGGGGCGGGGCTGGCCCACATCGACCGCCGGACTCGGAATGGGACGAGACTTTGAGAGCTGACCTCCGTGTGCCAAAAATAGGCCACGGGGACAGCCTTACCAAAATAAGCCCCGAAGGTCCGTCCCCAAGTTCGTCCCCGCAAAATGCCCAAAACGGGTGGGCTATAGCGTTGGGGAGGGCTGGCCCACTTCGTCCGCGGACTCGGAATGGGGCGAGACTTTGCAGCGGCCTCCGTGTACCAAAAATAGCCGGGCACAGCCTTGCCCAAAAATCAGCCCCGAAGGTCCCGTCCCCAAGTTCGTCCCCGCAAAATGCCCAAAAACGGGCGGGCTATAGCCTTGGGGGAGGGCTGGCCAACCGCCGGACTCGGAATGGGACGAGACTTTGCGAGCGGCCTCCGTGTGCCAAAAATAGGCCGCGGGCACACCCTTACCCAAAAATCAGCCCCCGAAGGTCCCGTCCCCCAGTTCGTCCGCCGCAAAAATTCCCAAAAAACGGGTGGGCTATAGCCTTGGGGAGAGGGGCTGGCCAACTTTGTCCGCCGGACTCGGAATGGGGCGAGACTTTGCGAGTGGCCTCCGTGTGCCAAAAATAGGCCGCGGGCACAACCTTGCCCAAAAATAAGCCCCCGAATGTCCCGTCCCCAAGTTCGTCCGCCGCAAAAATGCCCAAAAAACGGGTGGGCAACAGCCTTGGGGAGGGCTGGCCAACTTCGTCCGCCGGACTCGAATGGGGCGAGACTTTGCGAGCGCCCCTCCGTTGCCAAAATAGGCTGCAGGCTCAGCGCGCCCAAAAATAAGCCCCCGAAGGTCCCGTTCCCAAGTTCGTCCGCCGCAAAAATGCCCAAAAAACGGGTGGGCAATAGCCTTGGGGGGAGGGGCTGGCCAACTTCGTCCGCCGGACTCAGAATGGAGCGAGACTTTGCGAGCGCCCTCCGTGTACCCAAAATAGGCCACGGGCTGAGCCGTGCATAAAAATAACACCCGAAGGTCCCGTCCCCAAGTTCGTCCGCCACAAAAATGCCCAAAAAACGGGTGGGCTATAGCCTTGGGGGGAGGGGCTGGCCAACTTCGTCCGCCGGACTCGGAATGGGGCGAGACTTTGCGAGCGCCCTCCGTGTGCCAAAAATAGGCTGCGGGCTCAGCTGCGCCCAAAAATAAGCCCCTGAAGGTCCCGTTCCCAAGTTCGTCCGCCGCAAAAATGCCCAAAAAACGGGTGGGCAATAGCCTTGGGGGGAGGGGCTGGCCAACTTCGTCCGCCGGACTCAGAATGGAGTGAGACTTTGCGAGCGCCCTCCGTGTACCCAAAATAGGCTGCGGGCTGAGCCGTGCATAAAAATAAGCCCTCGAAGGTCCTGTCCCCAAGTTCGTCCGCCACAAAAATGCCCAAAAACCGGGTGGGCTATAGCCTTGGGGGGAGGGCTGGCCAACTTCGTCCGCCGGACTCGGAATGGGACGAGACTTTGCGAACGGCCTCTGTGTGCCAAAAATAGGCCGCGGGCACAGCCTTGCCCAAAAATAAGCCCCCGAAGGTCCCGTCCCCAAGTTCGTCCGCCGCAAAAATGCCCAAAAAACGGGTGGGCTATAGCCTTGGGGGGAGGGGCTGGCCAACTTCGTCCGCCGGACTCGGAATGGGACGAGACTTTGCGAGCGGCCTCCGTGTGCCAAAAATAGGCCGCAGGGACAGCCTTACCCAAAAATCAGCCCCCGAAGGTCCCGTCCCCAAGTTCGTCCGCCGCAAAAATTCCCAAAAAACGGGTGGGCTATAGCCTTGGGGGGAGGGGCTGGCCAACTTCGTCCGCCGGACTCGGAATGGGGCGAGACTTTGCGAGCGCCCTCCGTGTGCCAAAAATAGGCCGCGGGCAGAGCCGCGTCAAAAATAAGCCCCGAAGGTCCCGTCCCCAAGTTCGTGCAAAAATGCCCAAAAAACGGGTGGGCAATAGCCTTGGGGGGAGGGGCTGGCCAACTTCGTCCGCCGGACTCGGAATGGGGCGAGACTTTGCGAGCGCCCTCCGTGTGCCCAAAATAGGCCGCGGGCTGAGCCGTGCATAAAAATAAGCCCCCGAAGGTCCCGTCCCCAAGTTCGTCCGCCATAAAAATGCCCAAAAAACGGGTGGGCTATAGCCTTGGGGGGAGGGGCTGGACAACTTCGTCCGCCGGACTCGGAATGGCTCGAGACTTTGCGAGCGCCCTCCGTGTGCCAAAAATAGGCCGCGGGCACAGCCACGCCCAAAAATAAGCCCCCGAAGGTCCCATCCCCAAGTTCGTCCGCCGCAAAAATGCCCAAAAAACGGGTGGGCAATAGCCTTGGGGGGAGGGGCTGGCCAACTTCGTCCGCCGGACTCGGAATGGAGCGAGACTTTGCGAGTGCCCTGCATGTACCAAAAATAAGGCACGGGCTGAGCCGCGCATAAAAATAAGCACCCGAAGGTCCCGTCCCCAAGTTCGTCCGCCACAAAAATGCCCAAAAAACGGGTGTGCTATAGCCTTGGGGGGAGGGGCTGGCCAACTTCGTCCGCCGGACTCGGAATGGGGCGAGACTTTGCGAACACCCTCCGTGTGCCAAAAATAGGCCGCGGGCACAGCCGCGCCCAAAAATAAGCCCCCGAAGGTCCCGTCCCCAAGTTCGTCCGCCGCAAAATGCCCAAAAAACGGGTGGGCTATAGCCTTGGGGGGAGGGGCTGGCCAACTTCGTCCGCCGGACTCGGAATGGGATGAGACTTTGCGAGCGGCCTCCGTGTGCCAAAAATAGGCCGCGGGGACAGTCTTACCCAAAAATCAGCCCCCGAAGGTCCCGTCCCCAAGTTCGTCCGCCGCAAAAATGCCCAAAAAACGGGTGGGCTATAGCCTTGGGGGGAGGGGCTGGCCAACTTCGTCCGCCGGACTCGGAATGGGGCGAGAATTTGCGAGCGGCCTAAGTGTGCCAAAAATAGGCCGCGGGCACAGCCGCGCCCAAAAATAAGCCCCCGGAGGTCCCGTCGCCAAGTTTGTCCGCCGCAAAAATGCCCAATAAACGGGTGGGCTATAGCCTTGGGCGGAGGGGCGGACTCGGAATGGGACGAGACTTTGCGAGCGGCCTCCGTGTGCCAAAAAAAGGCCACGGGCACAGCCATGCTAAAAAATAATCCCCCGAAGGTCCCGTCCCCAAGTTCGTCCGCCGCAAAAATGCCCAAAAAATGGGTGGGCTATAGCCTTGGGGGGAGGGGCTGGCCAACATCGTCCGCCGGATTCGGAATGGGGCGAGACTTTGCGAGCGCCCTCCGTGTGCCAAAAATAGGCCACGGACACAGCCTTGCCCAAAATAAAGCCCCCGAAGGTCCCGTCCCCAAGTTCGTCCGCCGCAAAAATGCCCAAAAAACGGGTGGGCTATAGCCTTGGGGGCCCACTAAAATGGACTCGGAATGAGGCGAGACTTTGCAGCGGCCTCCGTGTGCCAAAATATGCGTGGCCACAGCCTTGCCCAAAATAAGCCTCCGAAGGTCCCGTCCCCAAGTTCGTCGAAATGCCCAAAAACGGGTGGGCTATAGCCTTGGGGGGAGGGGCTGGCCAACTTCGTCCGCCGGACTCGGAATGGGATGAGACTTTGCGAGCGGCCTCCGTGTGCCAAAAATAGGCCGCGGGGACAGTCTTACCCAAAATCAGCCCCGAAGGTCCCGTCCCCAAGTTCGTCCAAAAATGCCCAAAAAACGGGTGGGCTATAGCCTTGGGGGGAGGGGCTGGCCAACTTCGTCCGCCGGACTAGGAATGGGGCGAGAATTTGCGAGCGGCCTAAGTGTGCCAGAAATAGGCCACGGGCACAGCCTTGCCCAAAAATAAGCCCCCGAAGGTCCCGTCCCCAAGTTTGTCCGCCGCAAAAATGCCCAAAAAACGGGTGGGCTATAGCCTTGGGGGGAGGGGCTGGCCAACTTCGTCCGCCGGACTCGGAATGGGGCGAGACTTTGCGAGCGGCCTCCATGTGCCAGAAATAGGCCACGGGCACAGCCTTGCCCAAAAATAAGCTCCCGAAGGTCCCGTCCCCCAGTTCGTCCGCCGTAAAAATGCCCAAAAAATGGGTGGGCTATAGCCTTGGGGGGAGGGGCTGGCCAACTTCGTCCGCCGGATTCGGAATGGGGCGAGACTTTGCGAGCGCCCTCCGTGTGCCAAAAATAGGCCACGGACACAGCCTTGCCCAAAATAAAGCCCCCGAAGGTCCCGTCCCCAAGTTCGTCCGCCGCAAAAATGCCCAAAAAACGGGTGGGCTATAGCAGGGGGCCCACTCGTCCACGGACTCGGAATGGGGCGAGACTTTGCGAGCGGCCTCCGTGTGCCAAAAATATGCCGTGGCCACAGCCTTGCCCAAAAATAAGCCTCCGAAGGTCCCGTCCCCAAGTTCGTCCCCCGCAAAAATGCCCAAAAAACGGGTGGGCTATAGCCTTGGGGGGAGGGGTTGGCCAACTTCGTCCGCCGGACTCGGAATGGGATGAGACTTTGCGAGCACCCTCCGTTGCAAAAAATAGGCTGCGGGCTCAGCCGCACCCAAAAATAAGCCCCCGACTGTCCCGTCCCCAAGTTCGTCCGCCGCAAAAATGCCCAAAAAACGGGTAGGCTATAGCCTTGGGGGGAGGGGCTGGCCAACTTCGTCCGCCGGACTCGGAATGGGGCGAGACTTTGCGAACGGCCTCCGTGTGCCAAAAATAGGCCGCGGGCACAGCCATGCCCAAAAATAAGCCCCCGAAGGTCCCGTCCCCAAGTTCGTCCGCCGCAAAAATGCCCAAAAAACGGGTGGGCTATAGCCTTGGGGGGAGGGGCTGGCCAACTCCGTCCGCCGGACTCGGAATGGGACGAGACTTTGCGAGTGCCCTCCGTGTGCTAAAAATAGGCCGCGGGCTCAGCCGCGCCCAAAAATAAGCTCCCGACTGTCCCGTCCCCAAGTTCGTCCGCTGCAAAAATGCCCAAAAAACGGGTGGGCTATAGCCTTGGGGGGAGGGCTGCCCAACTTCGTCCGCCGGACTCGGAATGGGGCGAGACTTTGCGAGCGCCCTCCGTGTTCCAAAAATAGGCTGTGGGCAAAGCCGCGCCCAAAAATGAGCCCCCGAAGGTCCCGTCCCCATGTTCGTCCGCCGCAAAAATGCCCATAAAACGGGTGGGCTATAGCCTTGGGGGGAGGGGCTGGCCCACTTCGTCCGCCGGACTCGGAATGGGGCGAGACTTTGCGAGCGCCCTCCGTGTGCCAAAAATAGGCCGCGGACACAGCCACGCCCAAAAATAAGCCCCCGAAGGTCCCGTCCCCAAGTTCGTCCGCCGCAAAAATGACAAAAAACGGGTGGGCTATAGCCTTGGGGGGACGGGCTGGCCCACTTCGTCCGCCGGACTCGGAATGGGGCAAGACTTTGGGAGCGCCCTCCGTGTGCCAAAAATAGGCCGCGGGCGCAGCCGCGCCCAAAAATAAGCCCCCGAAGGTCCCGTCCCCAAGTTCGTCTGCCGCAAAAATGCCCAAAAAACGGGTGGGCTATAGCCTTGGGGGGAGGGGCCGGCCCACTTCGTCCGCCGTACTCGGAATGGGGCGAGACTTTGCGAGTGCCCTCCGTGTGCCAAAAATAGGCTGCGGGCACAGCGACCAAAAATAAGCCCCGAAGGTCCCGTCCCCAAGTTCGTCCCGCAAAATGCCCAAAAAACGGGTGGGCTATAGCCTTGGGGGGAGGGGCCGGCCCACTTCGTCCGCCGTACTCGGAATGGGGCGAGACTTTGCGAGTGCCCTCCGTGTGCCAAAAATAGGCTGCGGGCACAGCCGCGCCCAAAAATAAGCCCCCGAAGGTCCCGTCCCCAAGTTCGTCCGCTGCAAAAATGCCCAAAAAACGGGTGTGCTATAGCCTTGGCGGGAGGGGCCGGCCACCTTCGTCCGCCGGACTCGGAATGGGGCGAGACTTTGCGAGCGCCCTCCATGTGCCAAAAGTAGGCCGTGGGCACAGCTGCGCCCAAAAATAAGCCCCCGACGGTCCCGTCCCATGGTTCGTCCGCCGAAAAAACTGCCCAAAAAAAGGGTGGGCTATAGCCTTGGGGGGAGGGGCTGGCAAACTTCGTCCGCCGAACTCGGAATGGGACGAGATTTTGCGAGTGGCTTCAGTGTGCCAAAAATAGGCCCCGGACTCAGCCGCGCCCAAAAATAAGCCCCCGAAGGTCCCGTCCCCAAGTTCGTCCGCCGCAAAAATGACCAAAAAACGGGTGGGCTATAGCCTTGGGGGAAGGGGCTGGCCAATTTCGTCCGCCGGACTCGGAATGGGGCGAGACTTTGGGAGCGCCCTCCGTGTGCCAAAAATAGGCCGCAGGCACAGCCTTGCCCAAAAATAAGCCCCCGAAGGTCCCGTCCCCAAGTTCGTCCGGCGCAAAAATGCCCATAAAACGGGTGGGCTATAGCCTTGGGGGGAGGGGCTGGCCAATTTTCCGCGGACTCGGAATGGGCGAGACTTTGCGAGCACCTCCGTGTGCCAAAATAGCCAAAGGGCACAGCCACACCCAAAAATAAGCCCCCGAAGGTCCCGTCCCCAAGTTCGTCCGCCGCAAAAATGACCAAAAAACGGGTGGGCTATAGCCTTGGGGGGAGGGTCTGGCCAATTTCGTCCGCCGGACTCGGAATGGGGCGAGACTTTGGGAACGCCCTCCGTGTACCAAAAATAGGCCACGGGCGCAGCCCCGCCCAAAAATAAGCCCCCGAAGGTCCCGTCCCCAAGTTCGTCTGCCGCAAAAATGCCCAAAAAACGGGTGGGCTATAGCCTTGGCGGGAGGGGCTGGCCAATTTCGTCCGCCGGACTCGGAATGGGGCGAGACTTTGGGAGTGCCCTCCGTGTGCCAAAAATAGGCCGCGAGCGCAGCCGCGCCCAAAAAGAAGCCCCCGAAGGTCCCGTCCCCAAGTTCGTCTGCCGCAAAAATGCCCAAAAAACGGGTGGGCTATAGCCTTGGGGGGAGGGGCCGGCAGACTTCGTCCGCCGTACTCGGAATGGGGCGAGACTTTGTGAGTGCCCTCCGTGTGCCAAAAATAGGCCGCAGGCACAGCCACGCCAAAAAATAAGCCCCCGAAGGTCCCGTCCCCAAGTTCGTCCGCCGCAAAATGCCCAAAAACGGGTGGGCTATAGCCTTTGGGGAGGGGCTAGCCTTCGTCCGCCCGGACTCGGAATGGGACGAGACTTTGCGAGCGCCTCCTTGTGCCAGGCTGCGGACACAGCCGCGCCAAAAATAAGCCCCGAAGGTCCCGTCCCCATGTTCATCCGCCGCAAAATGCCTAAAACGGTGGGCTATAGCCTAGGGGAGGGGCTGGCCCACTTCGTCCGCCGGACTCGGAATGGGGAGATTTTGCAGCGCCCTCCGTGTGCCAATAGGCCGGGGCACATCCGCGCCAAAAAAGCCCCCGAAGGTAACGTCCCCAAGTTCGTCCGCCGCAAAATGCCCAAAACGGGTGGGCTATAGCCTTGGGGGAGGGGCTGGCCAACTCGTCCGCCGGACTCGAATGGGGCGAGACTTTGCGAGTGCCCTCCGTGTGCCAAAAATAGGCCGGGGCACAGCCGCGCCAAAATAAGCCCCGAAGGTCCCGCCCCAAGTTCGTCCGCCGCAAAAATGCCCAAAAACGGGTTGGCTATAGCCTTGGGGAGGGGCTAGCCAAGTTCGTCCGCGGACTCGGAATGGGACGAGACTTTGCGAGCTCCTCCGTGTGCCAAAATAGGCAGTGGTCACAGCCGCGCCCAAAATAAGCCCCCCAAGGTCCCAAGTTCGTCCGCCGCAAAAATGCCCAAAAACGGGTGGGCTATAGCCTTGGGGGAGGGGCTGGCCAACTTCGTCCGCGGACTCGGAATGGGGCAAGACTTTGCGAGCGCCTCCGTGTTCCAAAAATAGGCTGCGGGCACAGCGCGCCCAAAAATAAGCCCCGAAGGTCCCGTCCCAAGTTCGTCCGTCGCAAAAATGCCCAAAACGGGTGGGCTATAGCCTTGGGTGGGAGGGCTAGCTGAAGTTCGTCCGGACTCGGAATGGGACGAGACTTTGCGAGCGCCCTCCTTGTGCCAAAAATAGGCTGCGGGCACAGCCGCGCCCAAAAATAAGCCCCCGAAGGTTCCGCCCCCAAGTTCATCCGCCGCAAAAATGCCCAAAAAACGGGTGGGCTATAGCCTTGGGGGGAGGGGCTGGCCAACTTCGTCCGCCGGACTCGGAATGGGGGGAGACTTTGCGAGCGCCCTCCGTGTGCCAAAAATAGGCCGGGGGCACATCCGCGCCCAAAAAAAAGCCCCCGAAGGTAACGTCCCCAAGTTCGTCCGCCGCAAAAATGCCCAAAAAACGGGTGGGCTATAGCCTTGGGGGGAGGGGCTGGCCAACTTCGTCCGCCGGACTCGGAATGGGGCGAGACTTTGCGAGTGCCCTCCGTGTGCCAAAAATAGGCCGGGGGCACAGCCGCGCCAAAAATAAGCCCCCGAAGGTCCCGTCCCCAAGTTCGTCCGCCGCAAAAATGCCCAAAAAACGGGTTGGCTATAGCCTTGGGGGGAGGGGCTAGCCAAGTTCGTCCGCCGGACTCGGAATGGGACGAGACTTTGCGAGCACCCTCCGTGTGCCAAAAATAGGCAGTGGTCACAGCCGCGCCCAAAAATAAGCCCCCGAAGGTACCGTCCCCAAGTTCGTCCGCCGCAAAAATGCCCAAAAAACGGGTGGGCTATAGCCTTGGGGGGAGGGGCTGGCCAACTTCGTCCGCCGGACTCGGAATGGGGCAAGACTTTTCGAGCGCCCTCCGTGTTCCAAAAATAGGCTGCGGGCACAGCCGCGCCCAAAAATAAGCCCCCGAAGGTCCCGTCCCGAAGTTCGTCCGTCGCAAAAATGCCCAAAAAACGGGTGGGCTATAGCCTTGGGTGGAGGGGCTAGCCAAGTTCGTCCGCCGGACTCGGAATGGGACGAGACTTTGCGAGCGCCCTCCTTGTGCCAAAAATAGGCTGCGGGCACAGCCGCGCCCAAAAATAAGCCCCCGAAGGTTCCGCCCCCAAGTTCATCCGCCGCAAAAATGCCCAAAAAACGGGTGGGCTATAGCCTTGGGGGAGGCTGGCCAACTTCGTCACGGACTCGGAATGGGGGAGACTTTGCGAGCGCTCCGTGTGCTGTAAATAGGCCGGGGGCACATCCGCGCCCAAAAAAAAGCCCCCGAAGGTAACGTCCCCAAGTTCGTCCGCCGCAAAAATGCCCATAAAACGGGTGGGCTATAGCCTTGGGGGGAGGGGCTGGCCCACTTCGCCCGCCGGACTCGGAATGGGGCGAGACAGTGCGAGCGCCTCTGTGTTCCAAAATAGACTGGGCACAGCCGCGCCCAAAAATAAGCCCCCGAAGGTCCCGTCCCCAAGTTCGTCCGCCGCAAAAATGCCCATAAAACGGGTGGGCTATAGCCTTGGGGGGAGGGGCTGGCCCACTTCGCCCGCCGGACTCGGAATGGGGGGAGACTTTGCGAGCGCCCTCCGTGTGCCAAAAATAGGCCGCAGGCACAGCCACGCTCAAAACTAAGCCCCCGAAGGTCCCGTCCCCAAGTTCGTCCGCCGCAAAAATGACCAAAAAACGGGTGGGCTATAGCCTTGGGGGGATGGGCTGGCCAACTTCGTCCGCCGGACTCGGAATGGGGCGAGACTTTGCGAGCGCCCTCCGTGTGCCAAAAATAGGCCGCGGGCACAGCCACGACCAAAAATAAGCCCCCGAAGGTCCCGTCCCCAAGTTCGTCCGCCGCAAAAATGCCCAAAAAACGGGTGGGCTATAGCCTTGGGGGGAGGGGCTGGCCAACTTCGTCCGCCGGACTCGGAATGGGGCGAGACTTTGCGAGTGCCCTCCGTGTGCCAAAAATAGGCCGCGGGCACAGCCGCGCCCAAAATAAGCCCCCAAGGTCCTGGCCCCCAAGTTCGTCCGCCGCAAAAATGCCCAAAAAACGGGTTGGCTATAGCCTTGGGGGGAGGGGCTAGCCAAGTTCGTCCGCCGGACTCGGAATGGGACGAGACTTTGCGAGCGCCCTCCGTGTGCCAAAAATAGGCAGTGGTCACAGCCGCGCCCAAAAATAAGCCCCCGAAGGTACCGTCCCCAAGTTCGTCCGCCGCAAAAATGCCCAAAAAACGGGTGGGCTATAGCCTTGGGGGGAGGGGCTGGCCAACTTCGTCCGCCGGACTCGGAATGGGGCAAGACTTTGCGAATGCCCTCCGTGTTCCAAAAATAGGCTACGGGCACAGCCGCGCCCAAAAATAAGCCCCCGAAGGTCCCGTCCCCAAGTTCGTCCGCCGCAAAAATGCCCATAAAACGGGTGGGCTATAGCCTTGGGGGGAGGGGTTGGCCCACTTCGTCCGCCGGACTCAGAATGTGGCGAGACTTTGGGAGCGCCCTCCGTGTGCCAAAAATAGGCCGCGGGCACAGCCGCACAAAAAAATAAGCCCCCGAAGGTCCCGTCCCCAAGTTCGTCCGCCGCAAAAATGCCCAAAAAACGGGTGGGCTATAGCCTTGGGTGAAGGGGCTGGCCAACTTCGTCCGCCGAACTCGGAATGGGGTGAGACTTTGCGAGCGCCGTCCGTGTGCGAAAAATAGGCCGCGGGCACAGCCGCGACCAAAAATAAGCCCCCGAAGGTCCCGTCCCCAAGTTCGTCCGTCGCAAAAATGCCCAAAAAACTGGTGGGCTATAGCCTTGGTGGGAGGGGCTGGCCAACATCGTCCGCCGGCCTCGGAATGGGGCGAGACTTTGCGAGTGCCCTCCGTGTGCCAAAAATAGGCCGGGGGCACAGCCGCGCCAAAAATAAGCCCCCGAAGGTCCCGTCCCCAAGTTCGTCCGCCGCAAAAATGCCCAAAAAACGGGTTGGCTATAGCCTTCGGGGGAGGGGCTAACCAAGTTCGTCCGCCGGACTCGGAATGGGGCGAGACTTTGCCAGCGCCCTCCGTGTGCCAAAAATAGGCCGCGGGCACAGCCACGCCCAAAAATAAGCCCCCGAAGGTCCCGTTCCCAAGTTCGTCAGCCGCAAAAATGACCAAAAAACGGGTGGGCTATAGCCTTGGGGGGAGGGGCCGGCCAACTTCGTCCGCCGGACTCGGAATGGGGCGAGACTTTGCGAGCGGCCTCCGTGTGCCAAAAATAGGCCGCGGGCACAGCCGCGACCAAAAATAAGCCCCCGACGGTCCCGTCCCGAAGTTCGTCCGTCGCAAAAATGCCCAAAAAACGGGTGGGCTATAGCCTTGGGGGGAGGGGCTAGCCAAGTTCGTCCGCCGGACTCGGAATGGGACTAGACTTTGCGAGCGCCCTCCTTGTGCTAAAAATAGGCTGCGGGCACAGCCGCGCCCAAAAATAAGCCCCCGAAGGTCCCGTCCCCAAGTTCGTCCGCCGCAAAAATGCCCATAAAACGTGTGTTCTATAGCCTTGGGGGGAGGGGTTGGCCCACTTCGTCCGCCGGACTCGGAATGGGGCGAGACTTTGCGAGTGCCCTCCGTGTGCCAAAAATAGGCCGCGGGCACAGCCACGCCCAAAACTGAGCCCCCGAAGGTCCCGTCCCCAAGTTCGTCCGCCGCAAAAATGACCAAAAAACGGGTGGGCTATAGCCTTGGGGGGAGGGGCTGGCCAACTTCGTCCGCCGGACTCGGAATGTGGCGAGACTTTGGGAGCGCCCTCCGTGTGCCAAAAATAGGCCGCGGGCACAGCCGCACAAAAAAATAAGCCCCCGAAGGTCCCGTCCCCAAGTTCGTCCGCCGCAAAAATGCCCAAAAAACGGGTGGGCTATAGCCTTGGGTGAAGGGGCTGGCCCACTTCGTCCGCCGAACTCGGAATGGGGTGAGACTTTGCGAGCGCCGTCCGCGTGCGAAAAATAGGCCGCGGGCACAGCCGCGACCAAAAATAAGCCCCCGAAGGTCCCGTCCCCAAGTTCGTCCGTCGCAAAAATGCCCAAAAAACGGGTGGGCTATAGCCTTGGGGGGAGGGGCTGGCCAACATCGTCCGCCGGCCTCGGAATGGGGCGAGACTTTGCGAGTGCCCTCCGTGTGCCAAAAATAAGCCGGGGGCACAGCCGCGCCAAAAATAAGCCCCCGCAGGTCCCGTCCCCAAGTTCGTCCGCCGCAAAAATGCCCAAAAAACGGGTTGGCTATAGCCTTCGGGGGAGGGGCTAGCCAAGTTCGTCCGCCGGACTCGGAATGGGACTAGACTTTGCGAGCGCCCTCCTTGTGCTAAAAATAGGCTACGGGCACAGCCGCGCCCAAAAATAAGCCCCCGAAGGTCCCGTCCCCAAGTTCATCCGCCGCAAAAATGCCCAAAATACGGGTGGGCTATAGCCTTGGGGGGAGGGGCTGGCCAACATCGTCCGCCGGACTCGGAATGGGGCGAGACTTTGCGAGTGCCCTCCGTGTGCCAAAAATAGGCCAGGGGCACAGCCGCGCCCAAAAATAAGCCCCCGAAGGTCCCGTCCCCAAGTTCATCCGCCGCAAAAATGCCCAAAAAACGGGTGGGCTATAGCCTTGGGTGGAGGGGCTTGCCAATTTCGTCCGCCGGACTCGGAATGGGGCGAGACTTTGGGAACGCCCTCCACGTGCCAAAAATAGGCCGCGGGCGCAGCCGCGCCCAAAAATAAGCCCCGAAGGTCCCGTCCCCAACTTCGTCCGCCGCAAAAATGCCCAAAAAACGGGTGGGCTATAGCGTTGGTGTGAGGGGCTGGACGACTTCGTCCGCCGGACTCGGAATGGGGCGAGATTTTACGAGCGCCCTCCGTGTGCCAAAAATAGGCCGGGGGCACAGCCGCACCCAAAAATAAGCCCCCGAAGGTCCCGTCCCCAAGTTCGTCCGTCGTAAAAATACCCAAAAAACGGGTGGGCTATAGCCTTGGGGGGAGGGGCTACCCAAGTTCGTCCGCCGGACTCGGAATGGGGTGAGACTTTGCGAGCGCCCTCCGTGTGCCAAAAATAGACTGCGGGCACAGACACGTCGAAAAATAATCCCCCCAAGGTCCCGTCCCCAAGTTCATCCGCCGCAAAAATGCCCAACAAACGGGTGGGCTATAGCCTTGGGGGGAGGGGCTGGCCAACTTCGTCCGCCGGACTCGGAATGGGGCGAGACTTTGCGAGCGCCCTCCGTGTGCCAAAAGTAGGCCGTGGGCACAGCTGCGCCCAAAAATAAGCCCCCGATGGTCCCGTCCCCAAGTTCGTCCGCCGCAAAAATGCCCAAAAAACGGGTGGGCTATAGCATTGGGGGGAGGGGCTGGCAAACTTCGTCCGCCGGACTCGGAATGGGACGAGATTTTGCCAGGTGCCTCAGTGTGCCAAAAATAGACCCCGGGAACAGCCGCGCCGAAAAATAATCTCCCGAAGGTCCCGTCCCCAAGTTCGTCTGCCGCAAAAATGCCCAAAAAACGGGTGGGCTATAGCCTTGGGGGGAGGGGCTGGCCAACTTCGTCCGCCGGACTCGGAATGGGACGAGACTTTGCGAGCGCCCTCCATGTACTAAAAATAGGCTGCGGGCACAGCCGCGCCCAAAAATAAGCCCCCGAAGGTCCCGTCCCCAAGTTCATCCGCCGCAAAAATGCCCAAAAAACGGGTGGGCTATAGCCTTGGGGGGAGGGGCTGGCCAACTTCGTCCGCAGGACTCGGAATGGGGCGAGACTTTGCGAGCGCCCTCCGTGTGCCAAAAATAGGCCGGGGGCACAGCCGCGCCCAAAAATAAGCCCCCGAAGGTCCCGTCCCCAAGTTCGTCCGTCGCAAAAATACCCAAAAAACGGGTGGGCTATAGCCTTGGGGGGAGGGGCTACCCAAGTTCGTCCGCCGGACTCGGAATTGGGCGAGACTTTGCGAGCGCCCTCCGTGTGCCAAAAATAGGCCGGGGGACAGCCGCGCCAAAAATAAGCCCCCGTAGGTCGGGTGGGCTATAGCCTTGGGGGGACGGGCTGACCAATTTCGTCCGCCGGACTCGGAATGGGGCGAGACTTTGGGAACGCCCTCCGTGTGCTAAAAATAGGCCGCGGGCGCAGCCGCGCCCAAAAATAAGCCCCCGAAGGTCCCGTCCCCAAGTTCGTCCGCCGCAAAAATGCCCAAAAAACGGGTGGGCTATAGCGTTGGTTTGAGGGGCTGGCCGACTTCGTCCGCCGGACTCGGAATGGGGCGAGACTTTGCGAGCGCCCTCCGTGTGCCAAAATTAGGCCGGGGGCACAGACGCGCCCAAAAATAAGCCCCCGAAGGTCCCGTCCCCAAGTTCGTCCTTCGCAAAAATACCCAAAAACGGGTGGGCTATAGCCTTGGGGGGAGGGGCTGGCCAACTTCGTCCGCCGGACTCGGAATGGGGCGAGACTTTGCGAGCGCCCTCCGTGTGCCCAAAATAGGCCGGGGGCACAGCCGCGGCCAAAAATAAGCCCCCGAAGGTCCCGTCCCCAAGTTCGTCCGTCGCAAAAATACCCAAAAAACGGGTGGGCTATAGCCTTGGGGGGAGGGGCTGGCCAATTTCGTCCGCCGGACTCGGAATGGGGCGAGACTTTGGGAACGCCCTCCGTGTGCTAAAAATAGGCTGCGGGCGCAGCCGCGCCCAAAAATAAGCCCCCGAAGGTCCCGTCCCCAAGTTCGTCCGCCGCAAAAATGCCCAAAAAACGGGTGGGCTATAGCGTTGGTTTGAGGGGCTGGCCGACTTCGTCCGCCGGACTCGGAATGGGGCGAGACTTTGCGAGCGCCCTCCGTGTGCCAAAAATAGGCCGGGGGCACTGCCGCGCCCAAAAATAAGGCCCCGAAGGTCCCGTCCCCAAGTTCGTCCGCCGCAAAAATGCCCATAAAACGGGTGGGCTATAGCCTTGGGGGGAGGGGCTGGCCCACTTCGTCCGCCGGACTCGGAATGGGGCGAGACTTTGCGAGCGCCCTCCGTGTGCCAAAAATAGGCCGCGGGCACAGCCACACCCAAAACTAAGCCCCCGAATGTCCCGTCCCCAAGTTCGTCCGCCGCAAAAATGACCAAAAAACGGGTGGGCTATAGCCTTGGGGGGAGGGGCTGGCCAACTTCGTCCGCCGGACTCGGAATGGGCCGAGACTTTGGGAGCGCCCTCCGTGTGCCAAAAATAGGCCGCGGGCACAGCCGCATCCAAAAATAAGCCCCCGAAGGTCCCGTCCCAAAGTTCGTCCGGCGCAAAAATGCCCAAAAAACGGGTGGGCTATAGCCTTGGGGGGAGGGGCTACCCAAGTTCGTCCGCCGGACTCGGAATGGTGCGAGACTTTACGAGCGCCCTCCGTGTACCAAAAATAGGCCGGGGGCACAGCCGCGCCAAAAATAAGCCCCCGAAGGTCCCGTCCCCAAGTTCATCCGCCGCAAAAATGCCCAAAAAACGGGTGGGCTATATCCTTGGGGGGAGGGGCTGGCGACCATCGTCCGCCGGACTCGGAATGGGGCGAGACTTTGCGAGTGCCTTCCATGTGCCAAAAATAGGCCGGGGGCACAGCCGCGCCAAAAATAAGCCCCCGAAGGTCCCGTCCCCAAGTTCGTCCGCCGCAAAATTGCCCAAAAAACGGGTGGGCTAAAGCCTTGGGGGAGGGTTACCTGTTCGTCCGGACTCGGAATGGGGCGAGACTTTGCGAGTGCCTTCCATGTGCCAAAAATAGGCCGGGGGCACAGCCGCGCCAAAAATAAGCCCCCGAAGGTCCCGTCCCCAAGTTCATCCGCCGCAAAAATGCCCAAAAAACGGGTGGGCTATAGCCTTGGGGGGAGGGGCTGGCGACCATCGTCCGCCGGACTCGGAATGGGGCGAGACTTTGCGAGTGCCTTCCATGTGCCAAAAATAGGCCGGGGGCACAGCCGCGCCAAAAATAAGCCCCCGAAGGTCCCGTCCCCAAGTTCGTCCGCCGCAAAAATGCCCAAAAAACGGGTGGGCTATAGCCTTGGGGGGAGGGGCTGGCCAATTTCGTCCGCCGGACTCGGAATGGGGCGAGACTTTTGGAACGCCCTGCATGTGCCAAAAATAGGCCGCGGGCGCAGCCGCGCCCAAAAATAAGCCCCCGAAGGTCCCGTCCCCAAGTTCGTCCGCCGCAAAAATGCCCAAAAAACGGGTGGGCTATAGCGTTGGTGTGAGGGGCTGGCCGACTTCGTCCGCCGGACTCGGAATGGGGCGAGACTTTGCGAGCGCCCTCCGTATGCCAAAAGTAGGCCGTGGGCACAGCTGCGCCCAAAAATAAGCCCCCGATGGTCCCGTCCCCAAGTTCGTCCGCCGCAAAAATACCCAAAAAACGGGTGG
The DNA here is from genome assembly GCA_030449895.1 of Citrus mangshanensis. Lineage (NCBI taxonomy): Eukaryota > Viridiplantae > Streptophyta > Magnoliopsida > Sapindales > Rutaceae > Citrus > Citrus mangshanensis. Next base: position 116,110 of record JASUUJ010000106.1, on the reverse strand, counting down.
GCTATAGCCTTGGGGGGAGGGGCTGGCAAACTTCGTCCGCCGGACTCGGAATGGGACGAGATTTTGCGAGTGGCCTCAGTGTGCCAAAAATAGACCCCGGGAACAGCCGCGCCAAAAAATAAGCCCCCGAAGGTCCCGTCCCCAAGTTCGTCCGCCGCAAAAATGCCCAAAAAACGGGTGGGCTATAGCCTTGGGGGGAGGGGCTGGCCAACTTCGTCCGCCGGATTCGGAATGGGGCGAGACTTTGCGAGCGCCCTCCGTGTTCCAAAAATAGGCTGTGGGCACAGCCACGCCCAAAAATAAGCCCCCGAAGGTCCCGTCCCCAGGTTCGTCCGCCGCAAAAATGCCCATAAAACGGGTGGGCTATAGCCTTGGGGGGAGGGGCTGGCCCACTTCGTCCGCCGGACTCGGAATGGGGCGAGACTTTGCGAGCGCCCTCCGTCTGCCAAAAATAGGCCGCGGGCACAGCCACGCCCAAAACTAAGCCTCCGAAGGTCCCGTCCCCAAGTTCGTCCGCCGCAAAAATGACCAAAAAACGGGTGGGCTATAGCCTTGGGGGGAGGGGCTGGCCAACTTCGTCCGCCGGACTCGGAATGGGGCGAGACTTTGGGAGCGCCCTCTGTGTGCCAAAAATAGGCCGCGGGCACAGCCACGCCCAAAAATAAGCCCCCAAAGGTCCCGTCCCCAAGTTCGTCCGCCGCAAAAATGCCCAAAAAACGGGTGGGCTATAGCCTTGGGGGGAGGGGCTGGCCAACTTCGTCCGCCGAACTCGGAATGGGGCGAGACTTTGCCAGCGCCCTCCGTGTGCGAAAAATAGGCCGTGGGCACAGCCGCGACCAAAAATAAGCCCCCGAAGGTCCCGTCCCCAAGTTCGTCCGCCGCAAAAATGCCCAAAAAATGGGTGGGCTATAGCCTTGGGGTGAGGGGCTGGCCCACTTCGTCCGCCGGACTCGGAATAGGGCGAGACTTTGCGAGCGCCCTCCGTGTGCCAAAAATAGGCCGGGGGCACTGCCGCACCCAAAAATAAGCCCCCGAAGGTCCCGTCCCCAAGTTCGTCCGCCGCAAAAATGCCCAAAAAACGGGTGGGCTATAGCCTTGGGGTGAGGGGCTGCCCAACTTCGTCCGCCGGACTCGGAATGGGGCGAGACTTTGCGAGCACCCTCCGTGTGTGAAAAATAGGCCGCGGGCACAGCCGCGCCCAAAACTAAACCCCCGAAGGTCCCGTCCCCAAGTTCGTCCGCCGCAAAAATGCCCAAAAAACGGGTGGGCTATAGCCTTGGGGTGAGGGGCTGGCCAACTTCGTCCGCCGGACTCGGAATGGGGCGAGACTTTGCGAGCACCCTCCGTGTGCCAAAAATAGGCCGGGGGCACAGCCGCGCCCAAAAATAAGCCCCCGAAGGTCCCGTCCCCAAGTTCGTCCATCGCAAAAATACCCAAAAAACGGGTGGGCTATAGCCTTGGGGGGAGGGGCTAGCCAAGTTCGTCCGCCGGACTCGGAATGGGCCGAGCCTTTGCGAGCGCCCTCCGTGTGCCAAAAATAGGCCACGGGGACAGCCACACCCAAAAATAAGCCCCCGAACGTCCCGTCCCCAAGTTCATCTGCCGCAAAAATGCCCAACAAACGGGTGGGCTATAGCCTTGGGGGGAGGGGCTGGCCAATTTCGTCCGCCGGACTCGGAATGGGGCGAGACTTTGCGAGCGCCCTCCGTGTGTGAAAAATAGGCCGCGGGCACAGCCGCGCCAAAAACTAAGCCCCCGAAGGTCCCGTCCCCAAGTTCGGCCGCCGCAAAAATGACCAAATAACGGGTGGGCTATAGCCTTGGGGGGAGGGGCTGGCCAACTTCGTCCGCCGGACTCGGAATGGGGCGAGACTTTGCGAGCGCCCTCCGTGTGCCAAAAGTAGGCCGTGGGCACAGCTGCGTCCAAAAATAAGCCCCCGACGGTCCCGTGCCCAACTTCGTCCGCCGCAAAAATGCCCAAAAAACGGGTGGGCTATAGCCTTGGGGCGAGGGGCTGGCAAACTTCGTCCGCCGGACTCGGAATGGGACGAGATTTTTTGAGTGGCCTCAGTGTGCCAAAAATAGGCCCCGGACACAGCCGCGCCCAAAAATAAGCCCCCGAAGGTCCCGTCCCCAAGTTCGTCCGCCGCAAAAATGCCCAAAAAACGGGTGGGCTATAGCCTTGGGGGGAGGTGCTGGCCAACTTCGTCCGCCGGACTCGGAATGGGGCGAGACTTTGCGATCGCCCTCCGTGTACCAAAAATAGGCTGGTGACACAGCCGCGAGCAAAAATAAACCCCCGAAGTTCCCGTCCCCAAGTTCGTCCGTCGCAAAAATACCCAAAAAACGGGTGGGCTATAGCCTTGGGGGGAGGGGCTAGCCAAGTTCGTCCGCCGGACTCGGAATGGGGCGAGACTTTGCGAGCGCCCTCCGTGTGCCAAAAATAGGCCGCGGGCACAGCCACACCCAAAAATAAGCCCGCGAAGGTCCCGTCCCCAAGTTCATCCGCCGCAAAAATGCCCAACAAACGGGTGGGCTATAGCCTTGGGGGGAGGGGCTGGCTAATTTCATCCGCCGGACTCGGAATGGGGCGAGACTTTGCGAGCGCCCTCCGTGTGTAAAAAATAGGCCGCGGGCACAGCCGTGCCGAAAACTAAGCCCCCGAAGGTCCCGTCCCCAAGTTCGGCCGCCGCAAAAATGACCAAAAAACGGGTGGGCTATATCCTTGGGGGGAGGGGCTGGCCAACTTCGTCCGCCGGACTCGGAATGGGACGAGACTTTGCGAGCGCCCTCCGTGTGCCAAAAGTTGGCCGTGGGAAGAGATGCGCCGTAAAATAAGCCCCCGACGGTGCCGTCCCCAAGTTCGTCCGCCGCAAAAATGCCCAAAAAACGGGTGGGCTATAGCCTTGGGGGGAGGGGCTGGCAAACTTCGTCCGCCGGACTCGGAATTGTACGAGATTTTGCGAGTGGCCTCAGTGTGCCAAAAATAGGCCCCGGGCACAGCCGCGCCCAAAAATAAGCCCCCGAAGGTCCCGTCCCCAAGTTTGTCCGCCGCAAAAATGCCCATAAAACGGGTGGGCTATAGCCTTGGGGGGAGGGGCTGGCCCACTTCGTCCGCCGGACTCGGAATGGGGGGAGACTTTGCGAGCACCCTCCGTGTGCCAAAAATAGGCCGGGGGCACAGCCGCGCCCAAAAAAAAGCCCCCGAAGGTAACGTCCCCAAGTTCGTCCGCCGCAAAAATGCCCAAAAAACGGGTGGGCTATAGCCTTGGGGGGAGGGGCTGGCCAACTTCGTCCGCCGGACTCGGAATGGGGCGAGACTTTGCGAGCGCCCTCCGTGTGTGAAAAATAGGCCGCGGGCACAGCCGCGCCCAAAACTAAGCCCCCGAAGGTCCCATCCCCAAGTTCGCCGCAAAATGACCAAAAACGGGTGGGCTATAGCCTTGGGGGAGGCTGGCCAACTTCGTCCGCCGGACTCGGAATGGGGGGAGACTTTGCGAGCACCCTCCGTGTGCCAAAAATTGGCCGGGGGCACAGCCGCGCCAAAAATAAGCCCGCGAAGGTCCCGTCCCCAAGTACGTCCGCCGCAAAAATGCCCAAAAAACGGGTTGGCTATAGCCTTGGGTGGAGGGGCTGGCCATGTTCGTCCGCCGGACTTGGAATGGGACGAGACTTTGCGAGCAACCTCCGTGCGCCAAAAATAGGCTGTGGTCACAGCCGCACCCAAAAATAACTGCCCGAAGGCCGGGGCGCCAGGTTCGTCCAGCGGAAAAAGGCCACAAAAACGGGTGGGCTATAGCCTTGGGGGGTGGGGCTGGCCAACTTCGTCCGCCGGACTCGGAATGGCGCGATACTTTTCGAGCGGCCACCGTGTGCCAAGAAGAGGCCGCGGACACAGCCGCGCCCAAAAATAACCGCCCGAAGGCCGGGGTGCCAAGTTCGTCCAGCGGAAAAAGGCCACAAAAACGGGTGGGCTATAGCCTTGGTTGGTGGGGCTGGCCAACTTCGTCCGCTGGACTCGGAATGGCGCGATACTTTGCGAGCGGGCTCCGTGTGCCAAGAAGAGGCCGCGGTCACAGCTGCGCCCAAAAATAACCGCCCGAAGGCCGGGGTGCCAAGTTCGTCCAGCGGAAAAAGGCCACAAAAACGGGTGGGCTATAGCCTTGGTTGGTGGGGCTGGCCAACTTCGTCCGCTGGACTCGGAATGGCGCGATACTTTTCGAGCGGCCTCCGTGTGCCAAAAATAGGCCGCGGGCACAGCCGCGCCCAAAACTAAGCCCCCGAAGGTCCCATCCCCAAGTTCGGCCGCCGCAAAAATGACCAAAAAACGGGTGGGCTATAGCCTTGGGGGGAGGGGCTGGCCAACTTCGTCCGCCGGACTCGGAATGGGGGGAGACTTTGCGAGCACCCTCCGTGTGCCAAAAATTGGCCGGGGGCACAGCCGCGCCAAAAATAAGCCCGCGAAGGTCCCGTCCCCAAGGTCGTCCGCCACAAAAATGCCCAAAAAATGGGTGGGCTATAGCCTTGGGGGGAGGGGCTGGCCAACTTCGTCCGCCGGACTCGGAATGGCGCGAGAGCTTGCGAGCGCCCTCCGTGTGCCAAAAATAGGCTGCGACCACAGCCACGCCCAAAAATAACTGCCCGAAGGCCGGGGCGTCAATTTCGTCCAGCGGAAAAAGGCCACAAAAACGGGTGGGCTATAGCCTTGGGGGCTGGGGCTGGCCAACTTCGTCCGCCGGACTCGGAATGGAGCGAGACTTTGCGAACGGTCTCCGTGTGCCAAAAATAGGCAGCGGGCACAGCCGTGCCCAAAAATAACTGCCCGAAGGCCGGGGCGCCAAGTTCGTCCAGCGGAAAAAAGCCACAAAATCGGGTGGGCTATAGCCTTGGTGGGTGGGGTTGGCCAACTTCATCCGCCGGACTCGGAATGGCGCGAGACTTTGCGAGCGGGCTCCGTGTGCCAAGAATAGGCCGCGGACACAGCCGCGCCCAAAAATAACCGCCCGAAGGCCGGGGTGCCAAGTTCGTCCAGCGGAAAAAGGCCACAAAAACGGGTGGGCTATAGCCTTGGTTGGTGGGGCTGGCCAACTTCGTCCGCTGGACTCGGAATGGCGCGATACTTTTTGAGCGGCCTCCGTGTGCCAAAAATAGGCTGCGGTCACAGCCGTGCCCAAAAATAACTGCCCGAAGGCCGGGGCGCCAGGTTCGTCCAGCGGAAAAAGGCCACAAAAACGGGTGGGCTATAGCCTTGGGGGGTGGGGCTGGCCAACTTCGTCCGCCGGACTCGGAATGGCGCGATACTTTTCGAGCGGCCACCGTGTGCCAAAAATAGGCCGCGGTCACAGCTGCGCCCAAAAATAACCGCCCGAAGGCCGGGGCGCCAAGTTCGTCCAGCGGAAAAAGGCCACAAAAACGGGCGGGCTATAGCCTTGGGGGGTGGGGCTGGCCAACTTCGTCCGCCGGACTCAGAATGGCGCGATACTTTTCGAGCGGCCTCCGTGTGCCAAAAATAGGCAGCGGGCACAGCCGTGCCCAAAAATAACTGCCCGAAGGCCGGGGCGCCAAATTCGTCCAGCGGAAAAAAGCCACAAAAACGGGTGGGCTATAGCCTTATGGGGTGGGGCTGGCCAACTTCGTCCCCCGGACTCGGAATGGCACGAGACTTTGTGAGCGTCCTCCGTGTGTCAAGAAGAGGCCGCGGGCACAGCCGCGCCCAAAAATAACTGCCCGAAGGCCGGGGCGGCAAGTTCGTCCAGCGGAAAAAGACCACAAAAACGGGTGGGCTATAGCATTGGGGGGTGGGGATGGCCAACTTCGGCCGCCGGACTCGGAATGGAGCAAGTCTTTGCGAGCGGCCTACGTGTGCCAAGAATAGGCCGTGAACACAGCCGCTCCCAAAAATAACCGCCCGAAGGCCGGGGCGCCAAGTTCGTCCAGCGGAAAAAGGCCACAAAAACGGGTGGGCTATAGCCTTGGGGGGTGGGGCTGGCCAACTTCGTCCGCCGGACTCGGAATGGCGCGAGACTTTGCGAGCGGCCTCCGTGTGCCAAAAATAAGCCGTGGGCACAGCCAAGCCCAAAAATAACCGCCCAAAGGCCGGGGCGCCAAGTCCGCACAGCGGAAAAAGGCCACAAAAACGGGTGGGCTACAGCCTCGGGGGGTGGGGCTGGCCAACTTCGTCCGCCGGACTCGGAATGGTGCGAGACTTTGCGAGCGGTCTCCGTGTGCCAAGAAGAGGCCGCAGACACAGCCGCGCCCAAAAATAACCGCCCGAAGGCCGGGGCGCCAAGTTCGTCCAGCGGAAAAAGGCCACAAAAACGGGTGGGCTATGGCCTTGGGGGGTGGGGCTGGCCAACTTTGTCCGCCGGACTCGGAATGGCGCGAGACTTTGCGAGCGGCCTCCGTGTACCAAAAATAGGCAGCGGGCACAGCCGCGCCAAAAAATAACTGCCCGAAGGCCGGGTTGCCAAGTTCGTCCAGCGGAAAAAGGCCACAAAAACGGGTGGGCTATAGCCTTGGGGGGTGGGGCTGGCCAACTTCGTCCGCCGGACTCGGAATGGCGCGTTACTTTTCGAGCGGCCTCCGTGTGCCAAAAATAGGCCGTGGTCACAGCCGCACCCAAAAATAACCGCCCGAAGGCCGGGGCGCCAAGTTCGTCCAGCGGAAAAAGGCCACAACAACGGGTGGGCTATAGCCTTGGGGGGTGGGGATGGCCAACTTCGTCCGCCGGACTCGGAATGGAACGAGACTTTGTGAGCGGCCTCGGTCTGCCAAAAATATGCCGTGGGCACAGCCGTGCCCAAAAATAACCGCCCGAAGGCCGGGGCGCCAAGTTCGTCCAGCGGAAAAAGGCCACAAAAACGGGTGGGCTATAGCCTTGGGGGATGGGGCTGGCCAACTTCGTCTGCCGGACTCGGAATGGCGCGATACTTTTCGAGCGGCCTCCGTGTGCCAAAAATAGGCCGCGGTCACAGCTACGCCCAAAAATAACCGCCCGAAGGCTGGGGCGCCATGTTCGTCCAGCGGAAAAAGGCCACAACAACGGGTGGGCTATAGCCTTGGGGGGTGGGGATGGCCAACTTCGTCCGCCGGACTCGGAATGGAGCGAGAATTTGCGAGCGGCCTCAGTCTGCCAAAAATAGGCCGCGGACGCAGCCGTGCCCAAAAATAACTGCCCGAAGGCCGGGGCGCCAAGTTCGTCCAGCGGAAAAAAGCCACAAAAACGGGTGGGCTATAGCCTTGGGGGGTGGGGCTGGCCAACTTCGTCCGCCGGACTCGGAATGGCGCGATACTTTTTGAGCGGCCTCCGTGTGCAAAAAATAGGCCGTGGGCAAAGCCGCGCCCAAAATTAACCGCCCGAAGGCAGGGGCACCAAAGTTCGTCCAGCGGAAAAAGGCCACAACAACGGGTGGGCTATAGCCTTGGGGGGTGGGGATGGCCAACTTCGTCCGCCGGACTCGGAATGGAGCGAGAATTTGCGAGCGGCCTCAGTCTGCCAAAAATAGGCCGCGGACACAGCCGTGCCCAAAAATAACTGCCCGAAGGCCGGGGCGCCAAGTTCGTCCAGCGGAAAAAAGCCACAAAAACGGGTGGGCTATAGCCTTGGGGGGTGGGGCTGGCCAACTTCGTCCGCCGGACTCGGAATGGCGCGATACTTTTTGAGCGGCCTCCGTGTGCCAAAAATAGGCCGTGGTCACAGCCGCGCCCAAAAATAACCGCCCGAAGGCAGGGGCGCCAAAGTTCGTCCAGCGGAAAAAGGCCACAACAACGGGTGGGCTATAGCCTTGGGGGGTGGGGATGGCCAACTTCGTCCGCCGGACTCGGAATGGAACGAGACTTTGCGAACGGCCTCCGTCTGCCAAAAATATGCCGCGGGCACAGCCATGCTCAAAAATAACCGCCCGAAGGCCGGGGCGCCAAGTTCGTCCAGCGGAAAAAGGCCTCAAAAACGGGTGGGCTATAGCCTTGGGGGGTGGGGCTGGCCAACTTCGTCCGCCGGACTCGGAATGGCGCGAGACTTTACGAGTGGCCTCCGTGTGCCAAAAATAGCCCGCGGTCACAGCTGCACCCAAAAATAACCGCCCGAAGGCCGGGGCGCCAAGTTCGTCCAGCGGAAAAAAGCCACAAAAACGGTTGGGCTATAGCCTTGGGGGGTGGGGCTGGCCAACTTCGTCCGCCGGACTCGGAATGGCGCGATACTTTTCGAGCGGCCTCCGTGTGCCAAAAATAGGCCGCGGTCACAGCTGCACCCAAAAATAACCGCCCGAAGGCCGGGGCGCCAAGTTTGTCCAGCGGAAAAAGGCCACAACAACGGGTGGGCTATAGCCTTGGGGGGTGGGGATGGCCAACTTCGTCCGCCGGACTCGGAATGGAGCGAGACTTTGCGAGCGGCCTACGTGTTCCAAGAATAGGCCGTGAACACAGTCGCTCCCAAAAATAACCGCCCGAAGGCCGGGGCGCCAAGTTCGTCCAGCGGAAAAAGGCCACAAAAACGGGTGGGCTATAGCCTTGGGGGGTGGAGCTGGCCCACTTCGTCCGCCGGACTCGGAATGGCGCGAGACTTTACGAGCAGCCTCCGTGTGCCATGAAGAGGCTGCGGGCACAGCTGCGCCCAAAAATAACAGCCCGAAGGCCGGGGCGCCAATTTCGTCCAGCGGAAAAAGGCCACAAAAACGGGTGGGCTATAGCCTTGGGGGGTGGGGCTGGCCCACTTCGTCCGCCGGACTCGGAATGGCGCGAGAATTTGCGAGCGGCCTCCGTGTGCCAAAAATAAGCCGCGGGCACAGCCACGCCCAAAATTAACCGCCCGAAGCCCGGGTGCCAAGTCCGCACAGCGGAAAAAGGCCACAAAAACGGGTGGGCTATAGCCTTGGGGGGTGGGGCTGGCCCACTTCGTCCCCCGGACTCGGAATGGCGCGAGACTTTGCGAGCGTCCTCCGTGTGTCAAGAAGAGGCCGCGGGCACAGCCGCGCCCAAAAATAACAGCCCGAAGGCCGGGGCGGCAAGTTCGTCCAGCGGAAAAAGGCCACAAAAACGGGTGGGCTATAGCCTTGGGGGGTGGGGCTTGCCAACATCGTCCGCCGGACTCGGAATGGAACGAGACTTTGCGAGCGGCCTCCGTCTGCCAAAAATATGCCGCGGGCACAGCCATGCCCAAAAATAACCACCCGAAGGCCGGGGCGCCAAGTTCGTCCAGCGGAAAAAGGCCACAAAAACGGGTGGGCTATAGCCTTGGGGGGTGGGGCTGGCCAACTTCGTCCGCCGGACTCGGAATGGCGCGATACTTTTCGAGCGGCCTCCATGTGCCAAAAATAGGCCGCGGTCACAGCTGCGCCCAAAAATAACCGCCCGAATGCCGGGGCGCCAAGTTCGTCCAGCGGAAAAAGGCCACAACAACGGGTGGGCTATAGCCTTGGGGGGTGGGGATGGCCAACTTCGTCCGCCGGACTCGGAATGGAGCGAGACTTTGCGAGCGGCCTACGTGTGCCAAGAATAGGCCGTGAACACAGCCGCTCCCAAAAATAACCGCCCGAAGGCCGGGGCGCCAAGTTCGTCCAGCGGAAAAAGGCCACAAAAACGGGTGGGCTATAGCCTTGGGGGGTGGAGCTGGCCCACTTCGTCCGCCGGACTCGGAATGGCGCGAGACTTTGCGAGCAGCCTCCGTGTGCCATGAAGAGGCCGCGGGCACAGCTGCGCCCAAAAATAACAGCCCGAAGGCCGGGCCGCCAAGTTCGTCCAGCGGAAAAAGGCCACAAAAACGGGTGGGCTATAGCCGTGGGGGGTGGAGCTGGCCCACTTCGTCCGCCGGACTCGGAATGGCGCGAGACTTTGCGAGCAGCCTCCGTGTGCAATGAAGAGGCCGCGGGCACAGTTGCGCCCCAAAATAACAGCCCGAAGGCCGGGCCGCCAAGTTCGTCCAGCGGAAAAAGGCCAGAAAAACGGGTGGGCTATAGCCTTGGGGGGTGGGGCTGGCCAACTTCGTCCGCCGGACTCGGAATGGCGCGAGACTTTGCGAGCAGCCTCCGTGAACCAAAAATAGGCTGCGGGCACAGCCGCAACCAAAAATAACCGCCCGAAGGCCGGGGAGCCAAGTTCGTCCGGCGGAAAAAGGCCACAAAAACGGGTGGGCTATACCCTTGGGGGGTGGGGCTGGCCAACTTCGTCCGCCGGACTCGGAATGGCGTGAGAATTTGCGAACGGCTTCCGTGTGCCAAAAATAGGCTGCGGGCACAGCCGCACTCATAAATAACCGCCCGAAGGCCGGGCCGCCAAGTTCGTCCAGCGGAAAAAGGCCAGAAAAACGGGTGGGCTATAGCCTTGGGGGGTGGGGCTGGCCAACTTCGTCCGCCGGACTCGGAATGGCGCGAGACTTTGCGAGCAGCCTCCGTGAACCAAAAATAGGCTGCGGGCACAGCCGCAACAAAAAATAACCACCCGAAGGCCAGGGAGCCAAGTTCGTCCGGCGCAAAAAGGCCACAAAAACGGGTGGGCTATAGCCTTGGGGGGTGGGGCTGGCCAACTTCGTCCGCCGGACTCGGAATGGCGCGAGAAATTGCGAGTGGCCTCCGTGTGCCAAAAATAGCCCGCGGGCACAGCCACAACCAAAAATAACCGCCCGAAGGCCGGGTCTCCAAGTTCATCCGGCGGAAAAAGGCCACAAAAACAGGTGGGCATAGCCTTGGGGGGTTGGGCTGGCCCACTTCGTCCGCCGGACTCGGAATGGCGTGAGACTTTGCGAGCGGCCTCCGTGTGCCAAAAATAGACCGCGGACACAACCGCGCCCAAAAATAACCGCCCGAAGTCCGGGGCGCCAAGTTCGTCCAGCGGAAAAAGGCCACAAAAACGGGTGGGTTATAGCCTTGGGGGGTGGGGCTGGCCAACTTCGTCCGCCGGACTCGGAATGGTACGAGACTTTTCGAGCGGCCTCCGTGTGCCAAAAATAGGCCGCGGACACAGCCGCGCCCAAAAATAACCACCCGAAGGCCGGGGCGGTAAAATTCGTCCAGCGGAAAAAGGCCACAAAAACGGGTGGGCTATATCCTTGGGGGGTGGGGCTGGCCAACCTCGTCCGCCCTACTCGGAATGGCGCGAGACTTTGCGAGCGGCCTCCGTGTGCCAAAAATAGGCTGCGGGCACAGCTGCACCCAAAAATAACCGCCCGAAGTCTGGGGCGCCAAGTTTGTCCAGCGGAAAAAGGCCACAAAAACGGGTGGGCTATACCCTTGGGGGTGGGGATGGCCCACTTCGTCCGCCGGACTCGGAATGGCGTGAGACTTTGCGAGCGGCCTCCGTGTGCCTAAAATAGGCCGCGGGCACAACCTTGCTAAAAAATAACCGCCCGAAGGCCGGGGCGCCAAGTACGTCCAGCGGAAAAAGGCCAATAAAACGGGTGGGCTATAGCCTTGGGGGGTGGGGCTGGTCAACTTCGTCCGCCGGACTCGGAATGGCACGAGACTTTGCGAGCGGCCTCCATGTATCGAAAATTGGCCACGGGCAAAGGTGCGCCCAATAATAACCACCCGAAGGCCGGGCCGCCAAGTTCGTCCAGCGGAAAAAGGACACAAAAACGGGTGGGCTACAGCCTTGCGGGGTGGGGCTGGCCAACTTCGTCCGCCGGACTCGGAATGGCACGAGACTTTGCGATGGGCCTCCGTGTGCGAAAAATTGGCCACGGGCAAAGCCGCGCCAAAAAATAACCGCCCGAAGGCCGGGGCGCCAAGTTCGTCCAGCGGAAAAAGGCCACAAAAACGGGTGGGCTATAGCCTTGGGGGGTGAGGGTGGTCAACTTCGTCCGCCGGACTCGGAATGGCGCGAGACTTTGCGAGCGGCCTCCGTGTACCGAAAATAGGCCGCGGGTACAGGTGCGCCCAAAAATAACCGCCCGAAGGCCGGGCCGCCAAGTTCGTCCAACGGAAAAAGGCCACAAAAACGGGTGGGTTATAGCCTTGGGGGGTGGGGCTGGCCAACTTCGCCCGCCGGAGTCGGAATGGTGCGACACTTTGCGAGCGGCCTCCGTGTACCAAAAATAGGCCGCGGGCTGAGCCGCGCCCAAAAATAACCGACCGAAGGCCAGGGCGCCAAGTTCGTCCAGCGGTAAAAGGCCACAAAAACGGGTGGGCTACAGCCTTGCGGGGGTGGGGCTGGCCGACTTCGTCCGCCGGACTCGGAATGGTACGAGACTTTGCGATGGGCCTCCGTGTGCCAAAAATTGGCCACGGGCAAAGCCGCGCCAAAAAATAACCGCCCGAAGGCCGGGGCGCCATGTTCGTCCAGCGGAAAAAGGCCACAAAAACGGGTGGGCTATAGCCTTTGGGGGTGAGGCTGGTCAACTTCGTCCGCCGGACTCGGAATGGCGCGAGACTTTGCGAGCAGCCACCGTGTACCGAAAATAGGCCGCGGGTACAGGTGCGCCCAAAAATAACCGCCCGAAGGCCGGGCCGCCAAGTTCGTCCAGCGGAAAAAGGCCACAAAAACGGGTGGGCTATACCCTTGGGGGGTGGGGCTGGCCAACTTCGTCCGCCGGACTCGGAATGGCGTGAGAATTTACGAACGGCCTCCGTGTGCCAAAAATAGGCCGCGGGAACAGCCGCGCTCAAAAATAACCGCCCGAAGGCCGGGGCGCCTAGTTCGTCCAGCGGAAAAAGGCCACAAAAACGGGTAGGCTATAGCCTTGGGTGGTGGGGCTGGCCAACTTCGTCCGCCGGACTCGGAATGGCACGAGACTTTGCGATGGGCCTCCGTGTGCAAAAAATTGGCCACAGGCACAGCCACGCCCAAAAATAACCACCCGAAGGCCGGGGCGCCAAGTTCGTCCAGCGGAAAAAGGCCACAAAAACGGGTGGGCTATAGCCTTGGGGGGTGGGGCTGGTCAACTTCGTCCGCCGGACTCGGAATGGGGCGAGACTTTGCGAGCAGCCTCCGTGTATCGAAAATAGGCCGCGGGAACAGGTGCGCCCAAAAATAACCGCCCGAAGGCCGGGCCGCCAAGTTCGTCCAGCGGAAAAAGGACACAAAAACGGGTGGGCTATAGCCTTGGGGGGTGGGGCTGGCCAACTTCGTCCGCCGGACTCGGAATGGCGGCAGACTTTGCGAGCGGCCTCCGTGTGCCAAAAATAGGCCGCGGGCACAGCTGCAACCAAAAATAACCGCCCGAAGGCCGGGGCGCCAAGTTCGTCCGGCGGAAAAAGGCCACAAAAACGGGTGGGCTATAGCCTTGGGGGGTGGGGCTGGCCAACTTCGTCCGCCGGACTCGGAATGGCACAAGACTTTGCGAGTTGCATCCGTGTGCAAAAAATAGGCCGCGGGCACAGCCGTAACCAAAAATAACCACCCGAAGGCCGGGCCGCCAAGTTCGTCCAGCGGAAAAAGGCCACAAAAACGGGTGGGCTATACCCTTGGGGGGTGGGGCTGGCCAACTTCGTCCGCCGGACTCGGAATGGCGTGAGAATTTGCGAACGGCCTCCATGTGCCAAAAATAGGCCGCGGGCACAGCCGTGCTCAAAAATAACCGCCCGAAGGCCGGGGCGCCTAGTTCGTCCAGCGGAAAAAGGCCACAAAAACGGGTAGGCTATAGCCTTGGGTGGTGGGGCTGGCCAACTTCGTCCGCCGGACTCGGAATGGCCCGAGACTTTGCGATGGGCCTCCGTGTGCAAAAAATTGGCCACGGGCACAGCCACGCCCAAAAATAACCACCCGAAGGCCGGGGCGCCAAGTTCGTCCAGCGGAAAAAGGCCACAAAAACGGGTGGGCTATAGCCTTGGGGGGTGGGGCTGGCCAACTTCGTCCGCTGGACTCGGAATGGCACGAGACTTTGCGATGGGCCTCGGTGTGCCAAAAATTGGCCACGGACAGAGGCGCGCCCAAAAATAACCGCCGAAGGCCGGGGCGCCAAGTTCGTCCAGCGGAAAAAGGCCACAAAAACGGGTGGGCTATAGCCTTGGGGGGTGGGGCTGGCCCACTTCGTCCGCCGGACTCGGAATGGCGCGAGAATTTGCGAGCGGCCTCCGTGTGCCAAAAATAGGCCGCGGGCACAGCCGCGCTCAAAAATAACCACCCGAAGGCCGGGGCGCCTTGTTCGTCCAGCGGAAAAAGGCCACAAAAACGGGTGGGCTATAGCCTTGGGGGGTGGGGCTGGCCAACTTCGTCCGCCGGACTCGGAATGGCACGAAACTTTGTGATGGGCCTCCGTGTGCCAAAAATTGGCCACGGGCAGAGCCGCGCCCAAAAATAACCGCCCGAAGGCCGGGGCGCCAAGTTCGTCCAGCGGAAAAGGCCCGTAAACGGTGGGGTATCGCCTTGGGGGGGGGGGCTGGCCAACTTCGTCCGCCGGACTCGGAATGGCGCGAGAATTTGCGAGCGGCCTCCGTGTGCCAAAAATAGGCCGTGGGCACAGCCGCGCTCAAAAATAACCGCCCGAAGGGCGGGGCGCCTTGTTCGTCCAGCGGAAAAAGGCCACAAAAACGGGTGGGCTATAGCCTTGGGGGGTGGGTCCGGCCCACTTCGTCCGCCGGACTCGGAATGGCACGAAAATTTGTGATGGGCCTCCGTGTGCCAAAAATTGGCCACGGACAGAGCCGCGCCCAAAAATAACCGCCCGAAGGCCGGGGCGCCAAGTTCGTCCAGCGGAAAAAGGCCACAAAAACGGGTGGGCTATAGCCTTGGGGGGTGGGGCTGGCCAACTTCGTCCGTCGGACTCGGAATGGCGCGAGAATTTGCGAGCGGCCTCCGTGTGCGAAAAATAGGCCGCGGGCACAGCCGCGCTAAAAAATAACCGCCCGAAGGCCGGGGCGCCTAGTTCGTCCAGCGGAAAAAGGCCACAAAAACGGGTGGGCCATAGCCTTGGGTGGTGGGCTGGCCAACTTCGTCCGCCGGACTCGGAATGGCACGAGACTTTGTGATGGGCCTCCGTGTGCCAAAACTTGGCCACGGCACAGCCACGCCCAAAAATAACCACCCGAAGGCCGGGGCGCCAAGTTCGTCCAGCGGAAAAAGGCCACAAAAACGGGTGGGCTATAGCCTTGGGGGGTGGGGCTGGTCAACTTCGTCCGCCGGACTCGGAATGGCGCGAGACTTTGCGAGCGGCTTCCGTGTATCGAAAATAGGCCGCGGGCACAGGTGCGCCCAAAAATAACCGCCCGAAGGCCGGGCCGCCAAGTTCATCCAGCGGAAAAAGGACACAAAAACGGGTGGGCTATAGCCTTGGGGGGTGGGGCTGGCCAACTTCGTTCGCCGGACTCGGAATGGCGCCAGACTTTGCGAGCGGCCTCCGTGTGCCAAAAATAGGCCGCGGGCACAGCCGCAACCAAAAATAACCGCCCGAAGGCCGGGGCGCCAAGTTCGTCCGGCGGAAAAAGGCCACAAAAACGGGTGGGCTATAGCCTTGGGGGGTGGGGCTGGCCCACTTCGTCCGCCGGACTCGGAATGGCGCGAGACTTTGCGAGCGGCCTCCGTGTGCCAAAAAGAGGCTGCGGGCACAGCCGTGCCCAAAAATAACCGCCCGAAGGCCGGGCCGCCAAGTTCGTCCAGCGGAAAAAGGCCACAAAAACGGGTGGGCTATAGCCTTGGGGGGTGGGGCTGGCCAACTTCGTCCGCCGGACTCGGAATGGCGCGAGAATTTGCGAGCGGCCTCCGTGTGCCAAAAATAGGCCGCGGGCACAGCCGCGATCAAAAATAACCGCCCGAAGGCCGGGGCGCCTAGTTCGTCCAGCGGGAAAAGGCCACAAAAACGGGTGGGCTATAGCCTTGGGGGGTGACGCTGGCCAACTTCGTCCGCCGGACTCGGAATGGCACGAGACTTTGCGATGGGCCTCGGTGTGCCAAAAATTGAACACGGACAGAGGCGCGCCCAAAAATAATCGCCGAAGGACGGGGCGCAAGGTTCGTCCAGCGGAAAAAGGCCACAAAAACGGGTGGGCTATAGCCTTGGGGGGTGGGGCTGGCCAACTTCGTCCGCCGGACTCGGAATGGCGCGAGAATTTGTGAGCGGCCTCCGTGTGCCAAAAATAGGCCGCGGGCACAGCTGCGCTAAAAAATAACCGCCCGAAGGCCGGGGCGCCTTGTTCGTCCAGCGGAAAAAGGCCACAAAAACGGGTGGGCTATAGCCTTGGGGGGTGGGGCTGGCCAACTTCGTCCGCCGGACTCGGAATGGCACGAAACTTTGTGATGGGCCTCCGTGTGCCAAAAATTGGCCACGGGCAGAGCCGCGCCCAAAAATAACCGCCCGAAGGCCGGGGCGCCAAGTTCATCCAGCGGAAAAAGGCCACAGAAACGGGTGGGCTATAGCCTTGGGGGGTGGGGCTGGCCAACTTCGTCTGCTGGACTCGGAATGGCGCGAGAATTTGCGAGCGGCCTCCGTCTGCCAAAACTAGGCCGCGGGTACAGCCGCGCTCAAAAATAACCGCCCGAAGGCCGGGGCGCCTTGTTCGTCCAGCGGAAAAAGGCCACAAAAACGGGTGGGCTATAGCCTTGGGGGGTGGGTCTGGCCAACTTCGTCCGCCGGACTCGGAATGGCGCGAAACTTTGTGATGGGCCTCCGTGTGCCAAAAATTGGCCACGGGCAGAGCCGCGCCCAAAAATAACCGCCCGAAGGCCGGGGCGCCAAGTTCGTCCAGCGGAAAAAGGCCACAAAAACGGGTGGGCTATAGCCTTGGCGGGTGGGGCTGGTCAACTTCGTCCGCCGGATTCGGAATGGCGCGAGACTTTACGAGCGGCCTCCGTGTATCGAAAATAGGCCGTGGGCAAAGGTGCGCCCAAAAATAACCGCCCGAAGGCCGGGCTGCCAAGTTCGTCCAGCGGAAAAAGGACACAAAAACGGGTGGGCTATAGCCTTGGGGGGTGGGGCTGGCCAACTTCGTCCGCCGGACTCGGAATGGTGCGACACTTTGCGAGCGGCCTCTGTGTACCAAAAATAGGCCGCGGTCTGAGCCGCGCCCAAAAATAACCGCCCGAAGGCCAGGGCGCCAAGTTCGTCCAGCGGTAAAAGGCCACAAAAACGGGTGGGCTATAGCCTTGGGGGGTGGGGCTGGCCAACTTCGTGCGCCGGACTCGGAATGGCACGAGACTTTACGATTGGCCTCCGTGTGCCAAAAATTGGCCACGGGCACAGCCGCGCCCAAAAATAACCGCCCGAAGACTGGGGCGCCAAGTTCGTCCAGCGGAAAAAGGCCACAAAAACGGGTGGGCTATAGCCTTGGGGGGTGGGGCTGGTCAACTTCCTCCGCTGGACTCGGAATGGCGCGAGACTTTGCGAGCGGCCTCCGTGTACCGAAAATAGGCCGCGGGTACAGGTGCGCCCAAAAATAACCGCCCGAAGGCCGGGCCGCCAAGTTCGTCCAGCGGAAAAAGGCCACAAAAACGGGTGGGCTATACCCTTGGGGGGTGCGGCTGGCCATCTTCGTCCGCCGGACTCGGAATGGCGCGAGACTTTGCGAGCCGCCTCCGTGTGCCAAAAATAGGCCGCGGTCACAGGTGCGCCCAAAAATAACCGCCCGAAGGCCGGGGCGCCAAGTTCGTCCAGCGGAAAAAGGCCACAAAAACGGGTGGGCTAAAGCCTTGGGGGGTGGGGCTGGCCAACTTCGTCCGCCGGACTCGGAATGGCGCAAGACTTTGCGAGTTGCATCCTTGTGCAAAAAATAGGCCCCGGGCACAGCCACAACCAAAAATAACCGCCCGAAGGCCGGGGCGCCAAGTTCGTCCAGCGGTAAAAGGCCACAAAAACGGGTGGGCTATAGCCTTGGGGGGTGGGGCTGGCCAACTTCGTCCGCCGGACTCGGAATGGCGCGAGAATTTGCGAGCGGCCTCCGTGTCCCAAAAATAGGCTGCGGGCACAGCCGCGATAAAAAATAACCACCCGAAGGCCGGGGCGCCTAGTTCGTCCAGCGGAAAAAGGCCACAAAAACGGGTGGATTATAGCCTTGGGGGGTGGGGCTGGCCAACTTCGTCCGCTGGACTCGGAATGGCGTGAGACTTTGCGAGCGGCCTCCGTGTGCCAAAAATAGGCCGCGGGCACAGGTGCGCTCAAAAATAACCGCCCGAAGGCCGGGGCGCCAAGTTTGTCCAGCGGAAAAAGGCCACAAAAACGGGTGGACTATAGCCTTGGGGGGTGGGGCTGGCCCACTTCGTCCGCCGGACTCGGAATGGCGCAAGACTTTGCGAGTTGCATCCGTGTGCAAAAAATAGGCCATGGGCACAGCCGCAACAAAAAATAACCGCCCGAAGGCCGGGGCGCCAAGTTCGTCCAGCGGAAAAAGGCCACAAAAACGGGTGGGCTATAGCCTTGGGAGGTGGGGCTGGCCAACTTCGTCCACCGGACTCGGAATGGCGCGAGAATTTGCGAGCGGCCTCCGTGTGCCAAAAATAGGCCGTGGGCACAACCGCGCTCAAAAATAACCGCCCGAACGCCGGGGCACCTAGTTCCTCCAGCGGAAAAAGGCCACAAAAACGGGTTGGCTATAGCCTTGGGGGGTGGGGCTGGCCCACTTCGTCCGCCGGACTCGGAATGGCACGAGACTTTGCGATGGGCCTCCGTGTGCCAAAAATTGGCCACGGGCACAGCCGCGCCCAAAAATAACCGCCCGAAGGCCGGGGCGCCAAGTTCGTCCAGCGGAAAAAGGCCACAAAAACGGGTGGGCTATAGCCTTAGGAGGTGGGGGTGGCCAACTTCGTCCGCCGGACTCGGAATGGCGCGAGACTTTGCGAGCGGCCTCTGTGTGCCAAAAATAGGCCGCGGCCACAGGTGCGCCCAAAAATAACCGCCAGAAGGCCGGGCCACCAAGTTCGTCCAGCGGAAAAAGGCCAGAAAAACGGGTGGGCTATAACCTTGGGGGGTGGGGCTGGCCATCTTCGTCCGCCGGACTCGGAATTGCGCGAGACTTTGCGAGCGGCCTCCGTGAACCAAAAATAGGCTGCAGGCACAGGTTAGTCCAAAAATAACCACCCGAAAGCCGGGGCGCCATGTTCGTCCATCGGAAAAAGGCCACAAAAACGGGTGGGCTATAGCCTTGGGGGGTGAGGCTGGCCGACTTCGTCCGCCGGTCTCGGAATGGCGCGAAACTTTGCGAGCGGCCTCCGTGTGCCAAAAATAGGCCGCGGGCACAGCCGCAACCAAAAATAACCGCCCGAAGGCCGGGGATCCAAGTTCATCCGGCTGAAAAAGGCCACAAAAACGGGTGGGCATAGCCTTGGGGGGTTGGGCTGGCCCACTTCGTCCGCCGGACTCGGAATGGCGTGAGACTTTGTGAGCGGCCTCCGTGTGCCAAAAATAGGACGCGGACACAGCCGAGCCCAAAAATAACCACCCGAAGGCCGGGGCGCCAAATTCGTCCAGCGGAAAAAGGCCACAAAAACGGGTGGGCTATAGCCTTGGGGAGTGGGGATGGCCAACCTCGTCCGCCCTACTCGGAATGGCGCGAGACTTTGCGAGCGGCCTCCATGTGCCAAAAATAGGCTGCGGGCACAGCCGCAATAAAAAATAACCGCCCGAAGTCTGGGGCGCCAAGTTGGTCCAGCGGAAAAAGGCCACAAAAACGGGTGGGCTATACCCTTGGGGGTGGGGCTGGCCCACTTCGTCCGCCGGACTCGGAATTGCGCGAGACTTTGCGAGCGGCCTCCGTGTGCCAAAAATAGGCCGCGGGCACAGCCGTGCTCAAAAATAACAGCCCGAAGGCCGGGGGCCTAGTTCGTCCAGCGGAAAAAGGCCACAAAAACGGGTGGGCTATAGCCTTGGGGGGTGGGGCTGGTCAACTTCGTCCGCCGGACTCGGAATGGCGCGAGACTTTGCGAGCGGCCTCCGTGTACCAAAAATAGGACGCGGGCACAGGTTCGCCCAAAAATAACCGCCCGAAGGCCGGGCCGCCAAGTTCGTCCAGCGGAAAAAGGCCAGAAAAACGGGTGGGCTATAGCCTTGGGGGGTGGGGCTGGCCAACTTCGTCCGCCGGACTCGGAATGGCGCCAGACTTTGCGAGCGGCCTCCGTGTGCCAAAAATAGGCCGCGGGCACAGCCGCAACCAAAAATAACCGCCCGAAGGCCGGGCCGCAAAGTTCGTCCGGCGGAAAAAGACCACAAAAACGGGTGGGCTATAGCCTTGGGGGGTGGGGCTGGCCCACTTCGTCCGCCGGACTCGGAATGGCGCGAGACTTTGCGAGCGGCCTCCGTGTACCGAAAATAGGATGCGGGCACAGGTTCGCCCAAAAATAACCGCCCGAAGACCGGGCCGCCAATTTCGTCCAGCGGAAAAAGGCCAGAAAAACGGGTGGGCTATAGCCTTGGGGGGTGGGATTGGCCAACTTCGTCCGCCGGACTCGGAATGGCGCGAGACTTTGCGAGCGGCCTCCGTGTGCCAAAAATAGGCTACGGGCACAGCCGCGCCCAAAAATAACGGACCGAAGGCCGGGGCGCCAAGTTCGTCCAGCGGTAAAAGGCCACAAAAACGGGTGGGCTATAGCCTTGGGGGGTGGGGCTGGCCAACTTCGTCCCCCGGACTCGGAATGGCGCGAGACTTTGCGAGCGGCCTCTGTGTCCCAAAAATAGTCCGCGGGCACAGCCGCGCCCAAAAATAACTTCCCGAAGGCCGGGGCGCCAAATTCGTCCAGCGGAAAAAGGCCACAAAAACGGGTGGGCTATAGCCTTGGGGGGTGGGGATGGCCAACCTCGTCCGCCCTACTCGGAATGGCGCGAGACGTTGCGAGCGGCCTCCATGTGCCAAAAATAGGCTGCGGGCACAGCTGCACCCAAAAATAACCGCCCGAAGTCTGGGGCGCCAAGTTTGTCCAGCGGAAATAGGCCACAAAAACGGGTGGGCTATACCCTTGGGGGTGGGGCTGGCCCACTTCGTCCGCCGGACTCGGAATTGCGCGAGACTTTGCGAGCGGCCTCCGTGTGCCAAAAATAAGCCGCGGGCACAGCCGTGCTAAAAAATAACAACCCTAAGGCCGGGGCGCCTAGTTCGTCCAGCGGAAAAAGGCCACAAAAACGGGTGGGCTATAGCCTTGGGGGGTGGGGCTGGTCAACTTCGTCCGCCGGACTCGGAATGGCGCGAGACTTTGCGAGCGGCCTCCGTGTACCGAAAATAGGACGCGGGCAAAGTTCGCCCAAAAATAACCGCCCGAAGGCCGGGCCGCCAAGTTCGTCCAGCGGAAAAAGGCCAGAAAAAACGGGTGGGCTATAGCCTTGGGGGGTGGGGCTGGCCAACTTCGTCCGCCGGACTCGGAATGGCGCCAGACTTTGCGAGCGGCCTCCGTGTGCAAAAAATAGGCCGTGGGCACAGCCGCAACCAAAAATAACCGCCCGAAGGCCGGGCCGCAAAGTTCGTCCGGCGGAAAAAGACCACAAAAACGGGTGGGCTATAGCCTTGGGGGGTGGGGCTGGCCCACTTCGTCCGCCGGACTCGGAATGGCGCGAGACTTTGCGAGCGGCCTCCGTGTACCGAAAATAGGATGCGGGCACAGGTTCGCCCAAAAATAACCGCCCGAAGGCCGGGCCACCAAGTTCGTCCAGCGGAAAAAGGCCAGAAAAACGGGTGGGCTATAGCCTTGGGGGGTGGGACTGGCCAACTTCGTCCGCCGGACTCGGAATGGCGCGAGACTTTGCGAGCGGCCTCCGTGTGCCAAAAATAGGCTGCGGGCACAGCCGCGCCCAAAAATAACTGACCGAAGGCCGGGGCGCCAAGTTCGTCCAGTGGTAAAAGGCCACAAAAACGGGTGGGCTATAGCCTTGGGGGGTGGGGCTGGCCCACTTCGTCCGCCGGACTCGGAATGGCGCGAGACTTTGCGAGTGGCCTCTGTGTCCCAAAAATAGTCCGCGGGCGCAGCCGCGCCCAAAAATAACTTCCTGAAGGCCGGGGTGCCAAGTTCGTCCACCGGAAAAAGGCCACAAAAACGGGTGGGCTATAGCCTTGGGGGGTGGGGCTGGCCAACTTCGTCCGCCGGACTCGGAAGGGTACGACACTTTGCGAGTGGCCTCCGTGTGCCAAAAATAGGCCGCGGGCAGAGCCGCGCCCAATTATAACCGCCCGAAGGGCGGGCCGCCAAATTCGCCCTGCGGAAAAAGGCCAGAAAAACGGGTGGGCTATAGCCTTGGGGGGTGGGGCTGGCCAACTTCGTCCGCCGGACTCGGAATGGCGCCAGACTTTGCGAGCGGCCTCCGTGTGCGAAAAATAGGCCGCGGGCACAGCCATAACCAAAAATAACCGCCCGAAGGCCGGGCCGCCAAGTTCGTCCAGCGGAAAAAGGACACAAAAACGGGTGGGCTATAGCCTTGGGGGGTGGGGCTGGTCAACTTCGTCCGCCGGACTCGGAATGGCGCGAGACTTTGCGAGCGGCCTCCGTGTATCGAAAATAGGCCGCGGGCAAAGGTGCGCCCAAAAATAACCACCCGAAGGCCGGGCCGCCAAGTTCGTCCAGCGGAAAAAGGATACAAAAACGGGTGGGCTATAGCCTTGGGGGGTGGGGCTGGCCAACTTCGTCCGCCGGAGTCGGAATGGTGCTACACTTTGCGAGCGGCCTCCGTGTGCCAAAAATAGGCCACGGGCTGAGCCGCGCCCAAAAATAACCGACCGAAGGCCAGGGCGCCAAGTTCGTCCAGCGGTAAAAGGCCACAAAAACGGGTGGGTTACAGCCTTGGGGGGTGGGGCTGGCCAACTTCGTCCGCCGGACTCGGAATGGCACGAGACTTTGCGATGGGCCTCCATGTGCCAAAAATTGGCCACGGGCACAGCCGCGCCAAAAAATAACCACCCGAAGTCCGGGGCGCCAAGTTCGTCCAGCGGAAAAAGGCCACAAAAACGGGTGGGCTATAGCCTTGGGGGGTGGGGCTGGTCAACTTCGTCCGCCGGACTCGGAATGGCGCGAGACTTTGCGAGCGGCCTCCGTGTACGGAAAATAGGCCGCGGGTACAGGTGCGCCCAAAAATAACCGCCCGAAGGCCGGGCCGCCAAGTTCGTCCAGCGGAAAAAGGCCACAAAAATGGGTGGGCTATACCCTTGGGGGGTGGGGCCGGCCATCTTCGTCCGCCGGACTCGGAATGGCGCGAGACTTTGCGAGCGGCCTCCGTGTGCCAAAAATAGGCCGCGGGCACAGGTGCGCCCAAAAATAACCGCCCGAAGGCCGGGGCGCCAAGTTCGTCCAGCGGAAAAAGGCCACAAAAACGGGTGGGCTATAGCCTTAGGGGGTGGGGCTGGCCAACTTCGTCCGCCGGACTCGGAATGGCGCAAGACTTTGTGAGTTGCATCCGTGTACAAAAAATAGGCCGCGGGCACAGCCGCAACCAAAAATAACCGCCCGAAGGCCGGGGCGCCAAGTTCGTCCAGCGGAAAAAGGCCACAAAAACGGGTGGGCTATAGCCTTGGGGGGTGGGGCTGGCCAACTTCGTCCGCCGGACTCGGAATGGCGCGAGAATTTGCGAGCGTCCTCCGTGTGCCAAAAATAGGACGCGGGCACAGCCGCGCTAAAAAATAACCGCCCGAAGGCCGGGGCGCCTAGATCGTCCAGCGGAAAAAGGCCACAAAAACGGGTGGGCTATAGCCTTGGGTGGTGGGGCTGGCCAAATTCGTCCGCCGGACTCGGAATGGCACGAGACTTTGCGATGGGCCTCTGTGTGCCAACAATTGGCCACAGGCACAGCCGCGCCCAGAAATAATCGCCCGAAGGCCGGGGCGCCAAGTTTGTCCAGCGGAAAAAGGCCACAAAAACGGGTGGGCTATAGCCTTGGGGGGTGGGGCTGGTCAACTTCGTCCGCCGGACTCGGAATGACGCGAGACTTTGCGAGCGGCCTCAGTGTATCGAAAATAGGCCGCGGGCACAGGTGCGCCCAAAAATAACCGCCCGAAGGCCGGGCCGCCAAGTTCGTCCAGCGGAAAAAGGACACAAAAACGGGTGGGCTATAGGCTTGGGGGTGGGGCTGGCCAACTTCGTCCCCGGACTCGGAATGGTACGACACTTGCGAGCGGCCTCCGTGTGTGCCACAAATAGGCAGGCTAAGCCGCGCCAAAAATAACCGACCAAATGCCAGGCGCCAAGTTCGTCCAGCGGTAAAGGCCACAAAAGGTGGGCTATAGCCTTGGGGGTGGGGCTCGTCCGCCGGTCTCGGTATGGCACGAGACTTTGCGATGGGCCTCCGTGTGCCAAAAATTGGCCACAGGCACAGCCGCGCCCAAAAATAACTGCCCGAAGGCCGGGGAGCCAAGTTCGTCCAGTGGTAAAAGGCCACAAAAACGGGTGGGCTATAGCCTTGGGGGGTGGGGCTGGCCAACTTCGTCCGCCGGACTCGGAATTGCGCGAGACTTTGCGAGCGGCCTCTGTGTGCCAAAATTAGGCCGCGGGCACAGCCGCGCCCAAAAATAACTTCCCGAAGGCCGGGGTGGCAAGTTCGTCCAGCGGAAAAAGGCCACAAAAACGGGTGGGCTATACCCTTGGGGGGTGGGGCTGGCCATCTTCGTCCGCCGGACTCGGAATGGCGCGAGACTTTGCGAGCGGCCTCCGTGTGCCAAAAATTGGCGCAGGCACAGGTGCGCCAAAATAACCGCCCAAGGCCGGGCGCCAAGTTCGTCCAGCGGAAAAGGCCACAAAACGGGTGGGCTATAGCCTTGGGGGTGGGGCTGGCCAACCGTCCGCGGACTCGGAATGGCGCAAGAATTTGCGGCGTCCTCCGTGTGCCAAAAATAGCACAGCCGCGCTCAAAAATAACCGCCCAAGGCCGGGCGCCTAGATCGTCCAGCGGAAAAAGGCCACAAAAACGGGTGGGCTATAGCCTTGGGGGGTGGGGCTGGCCAACTTCGTCCGCCGGACTCGGAATGGCACGAGACTTTGCAATGGGCCTCCGTGTGCCAAAAATTGGCCACGGGCACAGCCGCGCCCAGAAATAACCGCCCGAAGGCCGGGGCGCCAAGTTCGTCCAGCGGAAAAAGGCCACAAAAACGGGTGGGCTATAGCCTTGGGGGGTGGGGCTGGCCAACTTCGTCCGCCGGACTCGGAATGGCTCGAGAATTTGCGAGCGTCCTCCGTGTGCCAAAAATAGGACGCGGGCACAGCCGTGCTCAAAAATAACCGCCCGAAGGCCGGGGCGCCTAGATCGTCCAGCGGAAAAAGGCCACAAAATTGGGTGTGCTATAGCCTTGGGGGGTGGGGCTGGCCAACTTCGTCCGCCCGACTCGGAATGGCGCGAGGCCTTGCGACGGGCCTCCGTGTGCCAAAAATTGGCCACAAGCACCGCCGTGCCCAGAAATAACCGCCCGAAGGGCGGGGCGCCAAGATCGTCCAGCGGAAAAAGGCCACAAAAACGAGTGGGCTATAGCCTTGGGGGTGGGGCTGGCCAACTTCGTCCGCCGGACTCGGAATGGCGCGAAACTTTGCGAGGGGCCTACGTGTGCCAAAAATAGGCCGCATGCACAGCCGCGCCCAAAAATAACCGCCCGAAGGCTTGGGCTCCAAGTTCGTCCAGCGGAAAAAGGCCACAAAAACGGGTGGGCTATAGCCTTGGGGGGTGGGGCTGGCCAACTTCGTCCGCCGGACTCGGAACGGCGCGAGAATTTGCGAGCGGCCTCCGTGTGCCAAAAATAGGCCGCGGGCACAGCCGCGCTCAAAAATAACCGCCCGAAGGCCGGGGCGCCTAGTTCGTCCAGCGGAAAAAGGCCACAAAAACGGGTGGGCTATAGCCTTGGGGGGTGGGGCTGGCCCACTTCGTCCACCGGACTCGGAATGGCGCAAGACTTTGCGAGTGGCATCCGTGTGCAAAAAATAGGCCGTGGGCACAGCCACAACAAAAAATAACCGCCCGAAGGCCGGGCCGCCAAGTTCGTCCAGCGGAAAAAGGCCACAAAAAGGGGTGGGCTATAGCCTTGGGGGGTGGGGCTGGCCGACTTCGTCCGCCGGACTCGGAATGGCGCGAGACTTTGCGAGCGGCCTCCGTGTACGGAAAATAGGACGCGGGTACAGGTGCGCCCAAAAATAACCACCCGAAGGCTGGGCCGCCAAGTTCGTCCAGCGGAAAAAGGCCACAAAAACGGGTGGGCTTTAGCCTTGGGGGGTGGGGCTGGCCAACTTCGTCCGCCGGACTCGGAATGGCACGAGACTTTGCGATGGGCCTCCGTGTGCCAAAAATTGGCCTGATTTACAGCGCCAAAAATAACCGCCCGAAGGCCGGGGCGCCAAGTTCGTCCAGCGGAAAAAGGCCACAAAAACGGGTGGGCTATACCCTTGGGGGGTGGGGCTGGCCATATTCGTCCGCCGGACTCGGAATGGCGCGAGACTTTGCGAGCGGCCTCCGTGTGCCAAAAATAGGCCGTGGGCAGAGCCGCGCCCAATCATAACCGCTCGAAGGCCGGGCCGCCAAGTTCGTCCAGCGGAAAAAGGCCACAAAAACGGGTGGGCTATACCCTTGGGGGGTGGGGCTGGCCATCTTCGTCCGCCGGACTCGGAATGGCGCGAGACTTTGCGAGCGGCCTCTGTGTGCCAAAAATAGGCCGCGGGCACAGGTACGCCCAAAAATAACCACCCGAAGGCCGGGGCGCCAAGTTCGTCCAGCGGAAAAAGGCCAGAAAAACGGGTGGGCTATAGCCTTGGGGGGTGGGGCTGGCCAACTTCGTCCGCCGGACTCGGAATGTCGGAAGACTTTGCGAGCGGCCTCCGTGCGCAAAAAAAATAGGCTGCGGGCACAGCCGCAACCAAAAATAACCGCCCGAAGGCCGGGGCGCCAAGTTCGTCCAGCGGAAAAAGGCCACAAAAACGGGTGGGCTATAGCCTTGGGGGGTGGGGCTGGCCAACTTCGTCCGCCGGACTCGGAATGGCGCGAGAATTTGCGAGCGGCCTCCGTGTGCCAAAAATAGGCCGCGGGCACAGCCGCGCTCAAAAATAACCGCCCGAAGGCCGGGGCGCCTAGTTCGTCCAGCGGAAAAAGGCCACAAAAACGGGTGGGCTATACCCTTGGGGGGTGGGGCTGGCCATATTCGTCCGCCGGACTCGGAATGGCGCGAGACTTTGCGAGCGGCCTCCGTGTGCCAAAAATAGGCCGCGGGCACAGGTGCGCCCAAAAATAACCGCCCGAAGGCCGGGGCGCCATGTTCGTCCAGCGGAAAAAGGCCAGAAAAACGGGTGGGCTATAGCCTTGGGGGGTGGGGCTGGCCAACTTCGTCCACCGGACTCGGAATGGCGCAAGAATTGCGAGTGGCATCCGTGTGCAAAAAATAGGCCGCGGTCACAGCCACAACAAAAAATAACCGCCCGAAGGCCGGGCCGCCAAGTTCGTCCAGCGGAAAAAGGCCACAAAAATGGGTGGGCTATAGCCTTGGGGGGTGGGGCTGGCCGACTTCGTCCGCCCGACTCGGAATGGCGCGAGAACTTGCGAGCGGCCTCCGTGTACGGAAAATAGGACGCGGGTACAGGTGCGCCCAAAAATAACCACCCGAAGGCTGGGCCGCCAAGTTCGTCCAGCGGAAAAAGGCCACAAAAACGGGTGGGCTTTAGCCTTGGGGGGTGGGGCTGGCCCACTTCGTCCGCCGGACTCGGAATGGCGCGAGACTTTGCGGGCGGCCTCTGTGTGCCAAAAATAGGCCGCGGGCACAGGTACGCCCAAAAATAACCACCCGAAGGCCGGGGCGCCAAGTTCGTCCAGCGGTAAAACGCCACAAAAACGGGTGGGCTATAGCCTTGGGGGGTGGGGCTGGCCAACTTCGTCCGCCGGACTCGGAATGGCACGAGACTTTGCGATGGGCCTCCGTGTGCCAAAAATTGGCCACAGGCAAAGCCGCGCCCAAAAATAACTGCCCGAAGGCCGGGGCGCCAAGTTCGTCCCGTGGTAAAAGGCCACAAAAACAGGTGGGCTATAGCCTTGGGGGGTGGGGCTGGCCAACTTCGTCCGCCGGACTCGCAATTGCGCGAGACTTTGCGAGCGGCCTCTGTGTGCCAAAAATAGGCCGCGGGCACAGCCGCGCCCAAAAATAACTTCCCGAAGGCCGAGGAGCCAAGTTCGTCCAGCGGAAAAAGGCCACAAAAACGGGTGGGCTATAGCCTTGGGGGGTGGGGCTGGCAAACTTCGTCCGCCGGACTCGGAATGGTGCGAGACTTTGCGAGCGGCCTCCGCGTGCCAAAAATAGTTCGTGGGCAGAGCCGCGGCCTATCATAACCGCCCGAAGGACGGGCCGCCAAGTTCGTCCAGCGGAAAAAGGCCACAAAAACGGGTGGGCTATACCCTTGGGGGGTGGGGCTGGCCATCTTCGTCCGCCGGACTCGGAATGGCGCGAGACTTTGCGAGCGGCCTCCGTATGCCAAAAATAGGCCGCGGGCACAGGTGCGCCCAAAAATAACCGCCCTAAGGCCGGGGCGCCAAGTTCGTCCAGCGGAAAAAGGCCACAAAAACGGGTGGGCTATAGCCTTGGGGGGTGGGGCTGGCTAACTTCGTCCGCCGGACTCGGAATGGCGCAAGACTTTGCGAGTTGCATCCGTGTACAAAAAATAGGCCGCGGGCACAGCCGCAACCAAAAGTAACCGCCCGAAGGCCAGGGCGCCTAGTTCGTCCAGCGGAAAAAGGCCACAAAAACGGGTGGGCTATACCCTTGGGGGGTGGGGCTGGCCATCTTCGTCCGCCGGACTCGGAATGGCGCGAGACTTTGCGAGCGGCCTCCGTGTGCCAAAAATAGGCCGCGGGCACAGGTGCGCCCAAAAATAACCGCCCGAAGGCCGGGGCGCCAAGTTCGTCCAGCGGAAAAAGGCCAGAAAAACGGGTGGGCTATAGCCTTGGGGGGTGGGGCTGGCCAACTTCGTCCACCGGACTCGGAATGGCGCAAGACTTTGCGAGTGGCATCCGTGTGCAAAAAATAGGCCGCGGGCACAGCCACAACAAAAAATAACCGCCCGAAGGCCGGGCCGCCAAGTTCGTCCAGCGGAAAAAGGCCACAAAAATGGGTGGGCTATAGCCTTGGGGGGTGGGGCTGGCGACGTCCGCCCGGACTCGGAATGGCGCGAGAATTTGCGGCGGCCTCCGTGTCTGGAAAATAGAACAGCGGGTACAGGTGCGCCCAAAAATAACCACCGAAGGCTGGGCCGCCAAGTTCGTCCAGCGGAAAAAGGCCACAAAAGCGGGTGGGCTTTAGCCTTAGGGGGTGGGGCTGGCCAACCGTCCGCGGACTCGGAATGGCGCGAGACTTGCGGGCGGCCTCTGTGTGCCAAAAATAGGCCTTGGGCACAGGTACGCCCAAAATAACCACCCAAGGCCAGGGCGCCAAGTTCGTCCAGCGGTAAAAGGCCACAAAAACGGGTGGGCTATAGCCTTGGGGGGTGGGGCTGGCCAACTTCGTCCGCCGGACTCGGAATGGCACGAGACTTTGCGATGGGCCTCCGTGTGCCAAAAATTGGCCACAGGCACAGCCGCGCCCAAAAATAACTGCCCGAAGGCCGGGGCGCCAAGTTCGTCCAGTGGTAAAAGGCCACAAAAACGGGTGGGCTATAGCCTTGGGGGGTGGGGCTGGCCAACTTCGTCCGCCGGACTCGCAATTGCGCGAGACTTTGCGAGCAGCCTCTGTGTGCCAAAAATAGGCCGCGGGCTCAGCCGCGCCCAAAAATAACTTCCCGAAGGCCGAGGTGCCAAGTTCGTCCAGCGGAAAAAGCCCACAAAAACGGGTGGGCTATAGCCTTGGGGGGTGGGGCTGGCAAACTTCGTCCGCCGGACTCGGAATGGTGCGAGACTTTGCGAGCGGCCTCCGTGTGCCAAAAATAGGCCGTGGGCAGAGCCGCGCCCAATCATAACCGCCCGAAGGCCGGGCCGCCAAGTTCGTCCAGCGGAAAAAGGCCACAAAAACGGGTGGGCTATACCCTTGGGGGGTGGGGCTGGCCATCTTCGTCCGCCGGACTCGGAATGGCGCGAGACTTTGCGAGCGGCCTCCGTGTGCCAAAAATAGGCCGCGGGCACAGGTGCGCCCAAAAATAACCGCCCAAGGCAGGCGCCAAGTTCGTCCAGCGGAAAAAGGCCAGAAAAACGGGTGGGCTATAGCCTTGGGGGGTGGGGCTGGCCAACTTCGTCCGCCGGACTCGGAATGGCGCAAGACTTTGCGAGTTGCATCCGTGTACAAAAAATAGGCCGCGGGCACAGCCGCAACCAAAAATAACCGCCCGAAGGCCGGGGCACCAAGTTCGTCCAGCGGAAAAAGGCCACAAAAACGGGTGGGCTATAGCCTTGGGGAATGGGGCTGGCCAACTTCGTCCGCCGGACTCGGAATGGCGCGAGAATTTGTGAGCGTCCTCCGTGTGCCAAAAATAGGACGCGGGCACAGCCGCGCTCAAAAATAACCGCCCGAAGGCCGGGGCGCCTAGATCGTCCAGCGGAAAAAGGCCACAAAAACGGGTGGGCTATAGCCTTGGGGGGTGGGGCTGGCCAACTTCGTCCGCCGGACTCGGAATGGCACGAGGCTTTGCGATGGGCCTCCGTGTGCCAAAAATTGGCCACGGGCACAGCCGCGCCCAGAAATAACCGCCCGAAGGCCGGGGCGCCAAGTTTGTCCAGCGGAAAAAGGCCACAAAAACGGGTGGGCTATAGCCTTGGGGGGTGGGGCTGGTCAACTTCGTCCGCCGGACTCGGAATGGCGCGAGACTTTGCGAGCGGCCTCAGTGTATCGAAAATAGGCCGCGGGCACAGGTGCACCCAAAAATAACCGCCCGAAGGCCGGGCCGCCAAGTTCGTCCAGCGGAAAAAGGACACAAAAACGGGTGGGCTATAGGCTTGGGGGGTGGGGCTGGCCAACTTCGTCCCCCGGACTCGGAATGGTACGACACTTTGCGAGCGGCCTCCGTGTGCCACAAATAGGCCGCGGGCTAAGCCGCGCCCAAAAATAACCGACCAAATGCCAGGGCGCCAAGTTCGTCCAGCGGTAAAAGGCCACAAAAACGGGTGGGCTATAGCCTTGGGGGGTGGGGCTGGCCAACTTCGTCCGCCGGACTCGGAATGGAACGAGACTTTGCGATGGCCTCCATGTGCCAAAAATTGGCCACAGGCACAGCCGCGCCCAAAAATAACTGCCCGAAGGTGGGGCGCCAAGTTCGTCCAGTGGTAAAAGGCCACAAAAACGGGTGGGCTATAGCCTTGGGGGGTGGGGCTGGCCAACTTCGTCCGCCGGACTCGGAATTGCGCGAGACTTTGCGAGCGGCCTCTGTGTGCCAAAATTAGGCCGCGGGCGCAGCCGCGCCCAAAAATAACTTCCCGAAGGCCGGGGTGCCAAGTTCGTCCAGCGGAAAAAGGCCACAAAAACGGGTGGGCTACAGCCTTGGGGGGTGGGGCTGGCAAACTTCGTCCGCCGGACTCGGAATGGTGCGAGACTTTGCGAGCGGCCTCCGTGTGCCAAAAATAGGCCGTGGGCAGAGCCGCGCCCAATCATAACCGCCCGAAGGCCGGGCCGCCAAGTTCGTCCAGCGGAAAAAGGCCAGAAAAACGGGTAGGCTATAGCCTTGGGGAGTGGGGCTGGCCAACTTCGTCCGCCGGACTCGGAATGGTGCCAGACTTTGCGAGTGGCCTCCGTGTTCCAAAAATAGGCCGTGGGCACAGCCGTAACCATAAATAACCGCCCGAAGGCCGGGGCGCCAAGTTCGTCCGGCGGAAAAAGGCCACAAAAACGGGTGGGCTATAGCCTTGGGGGGTGGGGCTGGCCAACTTCGTCCGCCGGACTCGGAATGGCACGAGACATTGTGAAGGGCCTCCGTGTGCCAAAAATTGGCCACGGGCAGAGCCGCGCCCAAAAATAACCGGCCGAAGGCCGGGGCGCCAAGTTCGTCCAGCGGAAAAAGGCCACAAAAACGGGTGGGCTATAGCCTTGGGGGGTGGGGCTGGCCATATTCGTCCGCCGGACTCGGAATGGCGCGAGACTTTGCGAGCGGCCTCTGTGTGCCAAAAATAGGCCGCGGGCACAGGTACGCCCAAAAATAACCCCCGAAGGCCGGGGCGCCTAGTTCGTCCAGTGGAAAAAGGCCACAAAAACGGGTGGGCTATAGCCTTGGGGGGTGGGGCTGGCCAACTTCGTCCGCCGGACTCGGAATGGCACGAGACTTTGCGATGGGCCTCCGTGTGCCAAAAATTGGCCACGGTTACAGCCGCGCCCAAAAATAACCGCCCGAAGGCCGGGGCGCCAAGTTCGTCCAGCGGAAAAAGGCCACAAAAACGGGTGGGCTATACCCTTGGGGGCTGGGGCTGGCCAACTTCGTCCGCCGGACTCGGAATGGCGCGAGACTTTGCGAGCGGCCTCCGTGTGCCAAAAATAGGCCGCGGGCACAGCCACAACAAAAAATAACTGCCCGAAGGCCGGGCCGCCAAGTTCGTCCAGCGGAAAAAGGCCACAAAAATGGGTGGGCTATAGCCTTAGGGGGTGGGGCTGGCCGACTTCGTCCGCCGGACTCGGAATGGCGCGAGAATTTGCGAGCGGCCTCCGTGTACGGAAAATAGGCCGCGGGTACAGGTGCGCCCAAAAATAACCGCCCAAAGGCTGGGCCGCCAAGTTCGTCCAGCGGAAAAAGGCCACAAAAACGGGTGGGCTATACCCTTGGGGGGTGGGGCTGGCCATCTTCGTCCGCCGGACTCGGAATGGCGCGAGACTTTGCGAGCGGCCTCCGTGTGCCAAAATAGACGCAGGCACAGGTGCGCCAAAATAACCGCCCGAAGGCCGGGCGCCAAGTCCAGCGGAAAAAGGCCAGAAAAACGGGTGGGCTATAGCCTTGGGGGGTGGGGCTGGCCCACTTCGTCCGCCGGACTCGGAATGGCGGAAGACTTTGCGAGCGGCCTCCGCGTGCAAAAAAAATAGGCCGCGGGCACAGCCGCAAAAAAAAATAACCGCCCGAAGGCCGGGGCGCCAAGTTCGTCCAGCGGAAAAAGGCCACAAAAACGGGTGGGCTATAGCCTTGGGGGGTGGGGCTGGCCAACTTCGTCCGCCGGACTCGGAATGGCGCGAGAATTTGCGAGCGGCCTCCGTGTGCGGAAAATAGGCCACGGGCACAGCCGCGCTCATAAATAACCGCCCGAAGGCCGGGGCGCCTAGTTCGTCCAGCGGAAAAAGGCCACAAAAACGGGTGGGCTATAGCCTTGGGGGGTGGGGCTGGCCAACTTCGTCCGCCGGACTCGGAATGGCACGAGACTTTGCGATTGGCCTCCGTGTGCCAAAAATTGGCCACGGTTACAGCCGCGCCCAAAAATAACCGCCCGAAGGCCGGGGCGCCAAGTTCGTCCAGCGGAAAAAGGCCACAAAAACGGGTGGGCTATACCCTGGGGGGGTGGGGCTGGCCATATTCGTCCGCCGGACTCAGAATGGCGCGAGACTTTGCGAGCGGCCTCCGTGTGCCAAAAATAGGCCGCGGGCACAGGTGCGTCCAAAAATAACCGCCCGAAGGCCGGGCGCCAAGTTCGTCCAGCGGAAAAAGGCGGAAAAGCGGGTGGGCTATAGCCTTGGGGGTGGGGCTGGCCAACCGTCCGCCCGGACTCGGAATGGCGCGAGAATTTCTGGCGGCCTCCGTGTGATAAAAATAGGCCGCGGGCACAGCCACACCAAAAAATAACCGCCCGAAGGCCGGGGCGCCAAGTTCGTCCAGCGGAAAAAGGCCACAAAAACGGGTGGGCTATAGCCTTGGGGGGTGGGGCTGGTCCACTTCGTCCACCGGACTCGGAATGGCGCGAGACTTTGCGAGTGGCCTCCGTGTACGGAAAATAGGCCGCGGGTACAGGTGCACCCAAAAATAACTGCCCGAAGGGCGGGCCGCCAAGTTCGTCCAGCGGAAAAAGGCCACAAAAACGGGTGGGCTATACCCTTGGGGGGTGGGGCTGGCCATCTTCGTCCGCCGGACTCGGAATGGCGCGAGACTTTGCGAGCGGCCTCCGTGTGCCAAAAATAGGCCGCGGGCACAGGTGCGCCCAAAAATAACCACCCGAAGGCCGGGGCGCCAAGTTCGTCCAGCGGAAAAAGGCCAGAAAAACGGGTGGGCTATAGCCTTGGGGGGTGGGGCTGGCCAACTTCGTCCGCCGGACTCGGAATGGCGCGAGAATTTACGAGCGGCCTCCGTGTGATAAAAATAGGCCGCGGGCACAGCCACGCCAAAAAATAACCGCCCGAAGGCCGGGGCGCCAAGTTCGTCCAGCGGAAAAAGGCCACAAAAACGGGTGGGCTATAGCCTTGGGGGGTGGGGCTGGTCAACTTCGTCCGCCGGACTCGGAATGGCGCGAGACTTTGCGAGTGGCCTCCGTGTACGGAAAATAGGCCGCGGGCACAGCCACAACCAAAAATAACCGCCCGAAGGCCGGGCCGCCAAGTTCGTCCAGCGGAAAAAGGCCACAAAAATGGGTGGGCTATAGCCTTGGGGGGTGGGGGTGGCCAACTTCGTCCGCCGGAATCGGAATGGCGCGAGACTTTGCGAGCGGACTCCGTGTGCCAAAAATAGGCCGCGGGCACAGCCGCTCCCAAAAATAAGCCCCCGAAGGTCCCGTCCCCAAGTTCGTCCGCCGCAAAAATGCCCAAAAAACGGGTGGGCTATAGCCTTGGGGGGAGGGGCTGGCCAACATCGTCCGCCGTACTCGGAATGGGGCGAGACATTGCGAGCGCCCTCCCTGTACCAAAAACAGGCCGCGGGCACAGCCGCACCCAAAAATAAGCCCCTGCAGGTCCCGTCCCCAAGTTCGTCCGCCGCAAAAATGCCCAAAAAGCGGGTGGGCTATAGCCTTGGGGGGAGGGGCTGGCCAACTTCGTCCGCCGGACTCGGAATGGGGCGTGACTTTACGAGTGCCCTCCGTGTTCCAAAAATAGGCCGCAGGCACAGCCGCGCCCAAAAATAAGCCCCCGAAGGTCCCGTCCCCAAGTTCGTCCGCCGCAAAAATGCCCCAAAAACGGGTGGGCTATAGCCTTAGGGGGAGGGGCTGGCCAACTTCGTCCGCCGGACACGGAATGGGGCGAGACTTTGCGAGCGCCCTCCGTGTGCCAAAAATAGGCCGCGGGGACAGTCGCGCCCAAAATTAATCCCCCGAAGGTCCCGCCCCCAAGTTCGTCCGCCGCAAAAATGCCCAAAAAACGAGAGGGCTATAGCCTTGGGGGGAGGGGCTGGCCAACTTCGTCCGCCGGACTCGGAATGGGGCGAGACTTTGCGAGCGCCCTCCGTGTGCCAAAAATAGGACGCGGGGACAGCCGCGCCCAAAAATAAGCCCCTGAAGGTCCCGTCCCAAATTTCGTCCGCCGCAAAAATGCCCAAAAAACGGGTGGGCTATAGCCTTGGGGGGAGGGGCTGGCCAACTTCGTCCGCCGGACTCGGAATGGGGCGAGACTTTGCGAGTGGTCTACGTGTACCGAAAATAGGCCGCGGGCGCAGCTGCGCCCAAAAATAAGCCCCCGAAGGTCCCGTCCCCAAGTTCGTCGAACGCAAAAATGCCCAAAAAACGGGTGGGCTATAGCCTTGGGGGGAGGGGCTGGCCAACTTCGTCCGCCGGACTCGGAATGGGGCGAGACTTTGCGAGCACCCTCCGTGTGCCAAAAATAGGCCGCGGGCACAGCCGTACCAAAAAATAAGCCCCCGAAGGTCCAGTCCCCAAGTTCGTCCGCCGCAAAAATGCCCAAAAAACGGGTGGGCTATAGCCTTGGGGGGAGGTGCTGGCCCACTTCGTCCGCCGGACTCGGAATGGGGCGAGACTTTGCGAGCGGTCTCCGTGTGCCAAAAATAGGCTGCGGGCACAACCGCGCCCAAAAATAATCCCCCGAAGGTCCCGTCCCCAAGTTCGTCCGCCGCAAAAATGCCCAAAAAACGGGTGGGCTATAGCCTTGGGGGGAGGGGCTGGGCAAATTCGTCCACCGGACTCGGAATGGGGCGAGACTTTGCGAGCGGTCTACGTGTACCAAAAATAGGCCGCGGGCATAGCTGCGCCCAAAAATAAGCCCCCGAAGGTCCCGTCCCCAAGTTCGTCGAACGTAAAAATGCCCAAAAAACGGGTGGGCTATAGCCTTGGGGGGAGGGGCTGGCCAACTTCGTCCGCCGGACTCGGAATGGGGCGAGACTTTGCGAGCGCCCTCCATGTGCCAAAAATAGGCCGCGGCCACAGCCGCGCCCAAAAATAAGCCCCCGAAGGTCCCGTCCCCAACTTCGTCCGCCGCAAAAATGCCCAAAAAACGGGTGGGCTATAGCCTTGGGGGGAGGGGCTGGCCAACTTCGTCCGCCGGACTCGGAATGGGGCGAGACTTTGCGAGCGGTCTCCGTGTGCCAAAAATAGGCTGCAGGCACAGCCGCGCCCAAAACTAATCCCCCGAAGGTCCCGTCCCCAAGTTCGTCCGCCGCAAAAATGCCCAAAAAACGGGTGGGCTATAGCCTTGGGGGAGGCTGGGTCGTCCGCGGACTCGGAATGGGGCGAGACTTTGCGAGCGCCGTCCGTGTGCCAAAAATAGGCCGCGGGCACAGCCGCAACCAAAAATAAGCCCCCGAAGGTCCTGTCCCCAAGTTCGTCGAACACAAAAATTTCCAAAAAACGGGTGGGCTATAGCCTTGGGGGGACGGGCTGGCCAACTTCGTCCGCCGGAATCGGAATGGGGCGAGACTTTGCGAGCACCCACCGTGTGCCAAAAATAGGCCGCGGGCACAATCGCGCTAAAAAATAAGCCCCCGAAGGTCCCGTCCCCAAGTTCGTCCGCCGCAAAAATGCCCAAAAAACGGGTGGGCTATAGCCTTGGGGGGAGGGGCCGGCCGACTTCGTCCGCCGGACTCGGAATGGGGCGAGACTTTGCGAGCACCCTCTGTGTGCCAAAAATAGGCCGCGGGCACAGCCGTTTCCAAAAATAAGCCCCCGAAGTTCCCGTCCCCAAGTTCGTCCGCCGCAAAAATGCCCAAAAAACGGGTGGGCTATAGCCTTGGGGGGAGGGGCTGGCCAACTTCGTCCGCAGGACTCGGAATGGGGCAAGACTTTGCGAACGCCCTCCGTGTGCCAAAAATAGGCCATGGACACCATCGTGCCCAACAATAAGCCCCCGAAGGTCCCGTCCCCAAGTTCGTCCGCCGCAAAAAAGCCCAAAAAACGAGTGGGCTATAGCCTTGGGGGGAGGGGCCGGCCAACATCGTCCGCCGGACTCGGAATGGGGAGAGACTTTGCGAGTACCCTCCGTGTGCCAAAAATAGGCCGCGGGCATAGCCGCGCCCAAAAATAAGCCCCCGAAGGTCCCGTCCCCAAGTTCGTCCCCCGCAAAAATGCCCCAAAAACGGGTGGGCTATAGCCTTGGGGGGAGGGGCTGGGCAAATTCGTCCGCCGGACTCGGAATCGGGCGAGACTTTGCGAGCGCTGTCCGTGTGCCAAAAATAGGCCGCGTGCACAGCAGCGCCAAAAAATAACCCTCCGAAGGTCCCGTCCCCAAGTCCGTCGAACGCAAAAATGCCCAAAAAACGGGTGGGCTATAGCTTGAGGGGAGGGGCTGGCCAACTTCGTCCGCCGGACTCGGAATAGGGCGAGACTTTGCGAGCGCCCACCGTGTGCCAAAAATAGACGCTGGCACAGCCGCGAAAATAAGCCCCGAAGGCCCCGTCCCCAAGTTCGTCCGCCGCAAAATGCCCAAAAGCGGGTGGGCTATAGCCTCGGGGAGGGCGGCCGACTTCGTCCGCCGGACTCGGAATGGGGCGAGACTTGGCGAGCACCCTCCGTGTGCCAAAAATAGGCCGCTTGGCACAGCCGCGCCAAAAATAAGCCCCGAAGGTCCCCCAAGTTCGTCTGCCGCAAAAATGCCCAAAAAACGGGGTGGCTTTATCCTTGGGGGGAGGGGCTGGCCGATATCGTCCGCCGGACTCGGAATGGGGCGAGACTTTGAGAAAGCCCTCCGTGTTGTAAAAATAGGCAGCGGGCACAGCCGCGCCCAAAAATAAGCCCCCGAAGGTCCCGTCCCCAAGTTCGTCCACAGCAAAAATGCCCAAAAAACGGGTGGGCTATAGCCTTGGGGGGAGGGGCTGGCCGACTTCGTCCGTCGGACTCGGAATGGGACGAGACTTTGTGAGTGCCCTCCGTGTGCCAAAAATAGGCCGCGGGCACAGCCGCGCCCAAAAATAAGCCCCCAAAGGTCCCGTCCCCAAGTTTGTCCGCTGCAAAAATGCCCAAAAAATGGGTGGGCTATAGCCCTGGGGGGAGGGGCTTGCCAACTTCCTCCGCCGGATTCGGAATGGGGCGAGACTTTACGAGCCCCGTCCGTGTGCCAAAAATAGGCCACGGGCACAGCCGTACCCAAAAATAAGCCCACGAAGGTCCCGTCCCCAAGTTCATCCGCCGCAAAAATGCCCAAAAAACGGGTGGGCTATAGCCTTGGGGGGAGGGGCTGGCCAACTTCGTCCGCCGGACTCGGAATGGGGCGAGACTTTGCGAGCGCCCTCCGTGTGCCAAAAATAGGCTGTGGGCACAGCCGCGCCCAAAAATAAGCCCCCGAAGGTCCCGTCCCCAAGTTTTTCCGCCGCAAAAATGCCCAAAAAACGGGTAGGCTATAGCCTTGGGGGGATGGGCTGGCCAACTTCGTCCGCCGGACTCGGAATGGGGCGAGACTTTGCGAGCACCCTCCGTGTACCAAAAATAGGTCGCGGGCACAGCCGTACCCAAAAATAAGCCACCGAAGGTCCCGTCCCCAACTTCGTCCGTCGCAAAAATGCCCAAAAAACTGGTGGGCTAGAGCCTTGGGGGGAGGGGCTGGCCAACTTCGTCCGCCGGACTCGGAATGGGGCGAGACTTTGCGAGCGCCCACCGTCTGCCAAAAATAGGCTGCCGGCACAGCCGCGCCCAAAAATAAGCCCCCGAAGGTCCCGTCCCCAAGTTCGTCCCCCGCAAAAATGCCCAAAAAACGGGTGGGCTATAGCCTTGGGGGGAGGGGCTGGCCAACTTCGTCCGCCGGACTCGGAATGGGGCGAGACTTTGCGAGCGTCCACCGTCTGCCAAAAATAGGCTGCCGGCACAGCCGCACCCAAAAATAAGCCCCCGAAGGTCCCGTCCCCATGTTCGTCGAACGCAAAAATGCCCAAAAAACGGGTGGGCTATAGCTTGAGGGGAGGGGCTGGCCAACTTCGTCCGCCGGACTCGGAATAGGGCGAGACTTTGCGAGCGCCCACCGTGTGCCAAAAATAGGCCGCGGGCACAGCCGCGCCCAAAAATAAGCCCCCGAAGGCCCCGTCCCCAAGTTCGTCCGCCGCAAAAATGCCCAAAAAACGGGTGGGCTATAGCCTCGGGGGGAGGGGCCGGCCGACTTCGTCCGCCGGACTCGGAATGGGACGAGACTTGGCGAGCACCCTCCGTGTGCCAAAAATAGGCCGCGGGCACAGCCGCACCCAAAAATAAGCCCCCGAAGGTCCCGTCCCCAAGTTCGTCTGCCGCAAAAATGCCAAAAAACGGGTGGGCTATAGCCTTGGGGGGAGGGGCCGGCCGACTTTGTCCGCCGGACTCGGAATGGGGCGAGACTTTGCGAGCACCCTCCGTGTGCCGAAAATAGGCCGTGGTCACAGCCGCGTCCAAAAATAAGCCCCCGAAGTTCCCGTCCCCAAGTTCGTCCTCCGCAAAATTGCCCAAAAAACGGGTGGGCTATAGCCTTGGGGGGAGGGGCTGGCCAACTTCGTCCGCCGGACTCGGAATGGGGCAAGACTTTGCGAGCACCCTCCGTGTGAAAAAAATATGCCGCAGGAACAGCCGCGCCCAAAAATAAGCCACCCAAAAATAAGCCCCCGAAGGTCCCGTCCCCAAGTTCGTCCGCCGCAAAAATGACCAAAAAACGGGTGGGCTCTAGCCTTGGGGGGAGGGGCTGGCCAAATTCGTCCGCCGGACTCGGAATGGGGCGAGACTTTGCGAGCACCATCCGTGTGCCAAAAATAGTCCGCGGGCACAGCCGCGCCCAAAAATAAGCCCCCGAAGGTCCCGTCCCCATGTTCGTCCGCCGCAAAAATGCACAAAAAACGGGTGGGCTATAGCCTTGGGGGGAGTGACTGGCCAACTTTGTCCGCCGGACTCGGAATGGAGCGAGACTTTACGAGCGCCCTCCGTGTGCCAAAAATAGGCCACGGGCACAGCCGCGCCCAAAAATAAGCCCCCGAAGGTCCCGTCCCCAAGTTCGTCTGCCGCAAAAATGCCCAAAAAACGGGTGGGCTATATCCTTGGGGGGAGGGGCTGGCCGATATCGTCCGCCGGACTCGGAATGGGGCGAGACTTTGCGAACGGCCTCCGTGTTGTAAAAAATAGGCAGCGGGCACAGCCGCGCCCAAAAATAAGCCCCCGAAGGTCCCGTCCCCAAGTTCGTCCACAGCAAAAATGCCCAAAAAACGGGTGGGCTATAGCCTTGGGGGGAGGGGCTGGCCGACTTCGTCCGCCGGACTCGGAATGGGACGAGACTTTGTGAGTGCCCTCCGTGTGGCAAAAATAGGCCGCGGGCACAGCCGCACCCAAAAATAAGCCCCCAAAGGTCCCGTCCCCAAGTTCGTCCGCTGCAAAAATGCCCAAAAAATGGGTGGGCTATAGCCCTGGGGGGAGGGGCTTGCCAACTTCGTCCGCCGGATTCGGAATGGGGCGAGACTTTGCGATCGCCGTCCGTGTGCCAAAAATAGGACACGGGCACAGCCGTACCCAAAAATAAGCCCACGAAGGTCCCGTCCCCAAGTTCATCCGCCGCAAAAATGCCCAAAAAACGGGTGGGCTATAGCCTTGGGGGGAGGGGCTGGCCAACTTCGTCCGCCGGACTCGGAATCGGGCGAGACTTTGCGAGCGCCCTCCGTGTGCCATAAATAGGCTGTGGGCACAGCCGCGCCCAAAAATAAGCCCCCAAAGGTCCCGTCCCCAAGTTTTTCCACCGCAAAAATGCCCAAAAAACGGGTAGGCTATAGCCTTGGGGGGATGGGCTGGCCAACTTCGTCCGCCGGACTCGGAATGGGGCGAGACTTTGCGAGCACCCTCCGTGTACCAAAAATAGGTTGCGGGCACAGCCGTACCCAAAAATAAGCGACCGAAGGTCCCGTCCCCAAGTTCGTCCGTCGCAAAAATGCCCAAAAAACTGGTGGGCTAGAGCCTTGGGGGGAGGGGCTGGCCAACTTCGTCCGCCGGACTCGGAATGGGGCGAGACTTTGCGAGCGCCCACCGTCTGCCAAAAATAGGCTTCCGGCACAGGCGCACCCAAAAATAAGCCCCCGAAGGTCCCGTCCCCAAGTTCGTCCCCCGCAAAAATGCCCAAAAAACGGGTGGGCTATAGCCTTGGGGGGAGGGGCTGGCCAACTTCGTCCGCCGGACTCGGAATGGGATGAGACTTTGCGAGCGGCCTCCGTGTACAAAAAATAGGCCACGGGCATAGCCGTACCCAAAAATAAGCCACCGAAGGTCCCATCCCCAAGTTCGTCCGTCGCAAAAATGCCCAAAAAACGGGTGGGCTATAGCCTTGGGGGGAGGGGCTGGCCAACTTCGTCCGCCGGACTCGGAATGGGGCGAGACTTTGTGAGCAGCCTCCGTGTACCAAAAATAGGCTGTGGGCACAGCCGCGCCCAAAAATAAGCCCCCAAAGATCCCGTCCCCAAGTTCGTCCGCCGCAAAAATGCCCAAACAACGGGCGGGCTATAGCCTTGGGGGGACGGGCTGGCCGACTTCGTCCGCCGGACTCGGAATGGGGCGAGACTTTACGAGCGCCCTCCATGTGCCAAAAGAAGGCCGTGACAACAGCCGCACCCAAAAATAAGCCCCCGAAGGTCCCGTCCCCAAGTTCGTCCGCCGCAAAAATGCCCAAAAAACGGGTGGGCTATAGCCTTGGGGGGAGGGGCTGGCCGACTTCGTCCGCCGGACTCGGAATGGGGTGAGACTTTGAGAGCGGCCTCCGTGTGCCAAAAATAGGCTGTGGGCACAGCCGCGCCCAAAAATAAGCCCCCAAAGATCCCGTCCCCAAGTTCGTCCGCCGCAAAAATGCCCAAACAACGGGCGGGCTATAGCCTTGGGGGGACGGGCTGGCCGACTTCGTCCGCCGGACTGGGAATGGGGCGAGACTTTACGAGCGCCCTCCGTGTGCCAAACGAAGGCCGCGACAACAGCCGCACCCAAAAATAAGCCCCCGAAGGTCCCGTCCCCAAGTTCGTCCGCCGCGAAAATGCCCAAAGAACGGGTGGGCTATAGCCATGGGGGGAGGGGCTGGCCCACATCGTCCGCCAGACTCGGAATGGGGCGAGACTTTGCGAGCGCCCTCCGTGTGCCAAAAATAGGCCGCGGGCACAGCCGCGTCTAAAAATAAGCCACCGAAGGTCCCGTCCCCAAGTTCGTCCGCCGCAAAAATGCCCAATAAACGGGTGGGCTATATAGCCTTGGGGGGAGGGGCTGGCCCACTTCGTCCGCCGGACTTGGAATGGGGTGAGTCTTTTCGAGCGCCCTCCGTGTGCCAAATATAGGCCGCGGGTGCAGCCGCATCCAAAAATAAGCCCCCGAAGGTCCCGTCCCCAAGTTCGTCCGCCGAAAAAATGCCCAAAGAACGGGTGGGCTATAGCCTCGGGGGGAGGGGCTGGCCAACTTCGTCCGCCGGACTCGGAATGGGGCGAGACTTTGCGAGCGCCCTCCGTGTGCCAAAAGAAGGCTGCGACAACAGCCGCACCCAAAAATAAGCCCCCGAAGGTCCCGTCCCCAAGTTCGTCCGCCGCAAAAATGCCCAAACAACGGGTGGGCTATATAGCCTTGGGGGGAGGGGCTGGCCCACTTCGTCCGCCGGACTTGGAATGGGGTGAGTCTTTTCGAGCGCCCTCCGTGTGCCAAATATAGGCCGCGGGCGCAGCCGCGTCCAAAAATAAGCTCCCGAAGGTCCCGTCCCCAAGTTCGTCCGCCGCAAAAATGCCCAAAAAACGGGTGGGCTATAGCCTTGGGGGGAGGGGCGGGCCAACTTCGTCCGCTGGACTCGGAATGGGATGAGACTTTTCGAGCGCCCTCCGTCAGCCAAAAGTAGGCCGAGGGCACAGCCGCGCCGAAAAATAAGCCCCCGAATGTCCCGTCCCCAAGTTCGTCCGCCGCAAAATGCCCAAAAAACGGGTGGGCTATAGCCTTGGGGGGAGGGGCTGGCCAACGTCGTCCGCCGGACTCGGAATGGGGCGAGACTTTGCGAGCGCCCTTTGTGTGCCAAAAATAGGCCGCGGGCACAGTCGCGCCCAAAACTAAGCCCCCGAAGGTCCCATCCCGAAGTTCGTCCGCCGCAAAAATGCCCAAAAAACGGGTGGGCTATAGCCTTGGGGGGAGGGGCTGGCCAACTTCGTCCGCCGGACTCGGAATGGGGCGAAACTTTGCGAGCACCCTCCGTGTGCCAAACATAGGCTGAGGGCACAGCCGCGCCCAAAAATAAGCCCCCGAAGGTCCCGTCCCCAAGTTCGTCCGCCGCAAAAATGCCCAAAAAATAGGTGGGCTATAGCCTTGGGGGGAGGGGCTGGCCCACTTCGTCCGCCGGACACGGAATGGGGCGAGCCTTTACGAGCGGCCTCCGTGTGCCAAAAATAGGCCGCGGGCACAGCCGTACCCAAAAATAACCCCCCGAAGGTCCCGTCCCCAATTTCGTCCGCCGCAAAAATGCCCAACAAACGGGTGGGCTATAGCCTTGGGGGGAGGGGCTGGCCAACGTCGTCCGCCGGACACGGAATGGGGCGAGCCTTTACGAGCGGCCTCCGTGTGCCAAAAATAGGCCGCGGGCACAGCCGCACCCAAAAATAACCCCCCGAAGGTCCCGTCCCCAAGTTCGTCCGCCGCAAAAATGCCCAACAAACGGGTGGGCTATAGCCTTGGGGGGAGGGGCTGGCCAACGTCGTCCGCCGGACTCGGAATGGGGCGAGACTTTGCGAGCGCCCTCCGTGTGCCACAAATAGGCCGCGGGCACAGCCGCGCCCAAAAATAAGCCCCCGAAAGTCCCGTCCCCAAGTTCGTCCGCCGCAAAAATGCCCAAAAAACGGGTGGGCTATATAGCCTTGGGGGGAGGGGCTGGTCAACTTCGTCCGCCGGACTCGGAATGGGGCGAGACTTTGCGAGCGCACTCCGTGTGCCAAAAATAGGCCGCGGGCATAGCCACGGCCAAAAATAAGCCCCCGAAGGTCCCGTCCCCAAGTTCGTCCGCCGAAAAAATGCCCAAAAAACGGGTGGGCTATAGCCTTGGGGGGAGGGGCTGGCCAACTTCGTCCGCCGGACTCGGAATG
This sequence comes from Citrus mangshanensis, assembly GCA_030449895.1. Taxonomy (NCBI): domain Eukaryota; kingdom Viridiplantae; phylum Streptophyta; class Magnoliopsida; order Sapindales; family Rutaceae; genus Citrus; species Citrus mangshanensis. Next base: position 71,996 of record JASUUJ010000106.1, on the reverse strand, counting down.
GGGCGAGACTTTGCGAGCGCCCTCCGTGTGCCAAAAGAAGGCCGCGACAACAGCCGCACCCAAAAATAAGCCCCCGAAGGTCCCGTCCCCAAGTTCGTCCGCCGCGAAAATGCCCAAACAACGGGTGGGCTATAGCCTTGGGGGGAGGGGCTGGCCCACATCGTCCGCCAGACTCGGAATGGGGTGAGACTTTGCGAGCGCCCTCCGTGTGCCAAAAATAGGCCGCGCGCACAGCTGCGCCCAAAAATAAGCCCCCGAAGGTCCCGTCCCCAAGTTCGTCCGCCGCAAAAAAGCCCAAAAAACGGTTGGGCTATAGCCTTGGGGGGAGGGCCTGGCCAACTTCGTCCGCCGGAGTCGGAATGGGGTGAGAATTTACGAGCGCCCTCCGTGTGCCAAAAATAGGCCGCGGGCACAGCCGCATCCACAAATAAGCCCCCGAAGGTCCCGTCCCCAAGTTCGTACGCCGCAAAAATGCCCAAAAAACGGGTGGGCTATAGCCTTGGGGGGAGGGGCTGGCCCACTTCGTCCGCCGGACTTGGAATGGGGTGAGTCTTTTCGAGCGCCCTCCGTGTGCCAAATATAGGCCGCGGGCGCAGCCGCGTGCAAAAATAAGCTCCCGAAGGTCCCGTCCCCAAGTTCGTCCGCCGCAAAAATGCCCAAAAAACGGGTGGGCTATAGCCTTGGGGGGAGGGGCGGGCCAACTTCGTCCGCCGGACTCGGAATGGGGCGAGACTTTGCGAGCGCCCTCCGTGTGCCAAAAGAAGGCCGCGACAACAGCCGCACCCAAAAATAAGCCCCCGAAGGTCCCGTCCCCAAGTTCGTCCGCCGCAAAAATGCCCAAACAACGGGTGGGCTATATAGCCTTGGGGGGAGGGGCAGGCCCACTTCGTCCGCCGGACTTGGAATGGGGTGAGTCTTTTCGAGCGCCCTCCGTGTGCCAAATATAGGCCGCGGGCGCAGCCGCATCCAAAAATAAGCTCCCGAAGGTCCCGTCCCCAAGTTCGTCCGCCGCAAAAATGCCCAAAAAACGGGTGGGCTATAGCCTTGGGGGGAGGGGCGGGCCAACTTCGTCCTCTGGACTCGGAATGGGATGAGACTTTTCGAGCGCCCTCCGTCAGCCAAAAATAGGCCGAGGGCACAGCCGCGCCGAAAAATAAGCCCCCGAATGTCCCGTCCCCAAGTTCGTCCGCCGCAAAATGCCCAAAAAACGGGTGGGCTATAGCCTTGGGGGGAGGGGCTGGCCAACGTCGTCCGCCGGACTCGGAATGGGGCGAGACTTTGCGAGTACCCTTTGTGTGCCAAAAATAGGCCGCGGGCACAGTCGCGCCCAAAACTAAGCCCCCGAAGGTCCAATCCCGAAGTTCGTCCGCCGCAAAAATGCCCAAAAAACGGGTGGGCTATAGCCTTGGGGGGAGGGGCTGGCCAACTTCGTCCGCCGGACTCGGAATGGGGCGAAACTTTGTGAGCACCCTCCGTGTGCCAAACATAGGCTGAGGGCACAGCCGCGCCCAAAAATAAGCCCCCGAAGGTCCCGTCCCCAAGTTCGTCCGCCGCAAAAATGCCCAAAAAACAGGTGGGCTATAGCCTTGGGGGGAGGGGCTGGCCCACTTCGTCCGCCGGACACGGAATGGGGCGAGCCTTTACGAGCGGCCTCCGTGTGCCAAAAATAGGCCGTGGGCACAGCCGCACCCAAAAATAACCCCCCGAAGGTCCCGTCCCCAAGTTCGTCTGCCGCAAAAATGCCCAACAAACGGGTGGGCTATAGCCTTGGGGGGAGGGGCTGGCCAACGTCGTCCGCCGGACTCGGAATGGGGCGAGACTTTGCGAGCACCCTTTGTGTGCCAAAAATAGGCCGTGGGCACAGTCGCGCCCAAAACTAAGCCCCCGAAGGTCCCATCCCGAAGTTCGTCCGCCGCAAAAATGCCCAAAAAACGGGTGGGCTATAGCCTTGGGGGGAGGGGCTGGCCCACTTCGTCCGCCGGACTTGGAATGGGGTGAGTCTTTTCGAGCGCCCTCCGTGTGCCAAATATAGGCCGTGGGTGCAGCCGCGTCCAAAAATAAGCTCCCGAAGGTCCCGTCCCCAAGTTCGTCCGCCGCAAAAATGCCCAAAAAATGGGTGGGCTATAGCCTTGGGGCGAGGGGCGGGCCAACTTCGTCCGCTGGACTCGGAATGGGATGAGACTTTTTGAACGCCCTCCGTCAGCCAAAAGTAGGCCGAGGGCACAGCCACGCCGAAAAATAAGCCCCCGAATGTCCCGTCCCCAAGTTCGTCCGCCGCAAAATGCCCAAAAAACGGGTGGGCTATAGCCTTGGGGGGAGGGGCTGGCCAACGTCGTCCGCCGGACTCGGAATGGGGTGAGACTTTGCGAGCACCCTTTGTGTGCCAAAAATAGGCCGCGGGCACAGTCGCGCCCAAAACTAAGCCCCCGAAGGTCCCATCCCGAAGTTCGTCCGCCGCAAAAATGCCCAAAAAACGGGTGGGCTATAGCCTTGGGGGGAGGGGCTGGCCAACTTCGTCCGCCGGACTCGGAATGGGGCGAAACTTTGCGAGCACCCTCCGTGTGCCAAACATAGGCTGAGGGCACAGCCACGGCGAAAAATAAGCCCCCGAAGGTCCCGTCCCCAAGTTTGTCCGCCGCAAAAATGCCCAAAAAACGGGTGGGCTATAGCCTTGGGTGGAGGGGCTGGCCAACTTCGTCCGCCGGACTTGGAATGGGGCGAGACTTTACGAGCACCCTCCGTGTGCCAAAAATAGGCCACAGGCACAGCCACGCCCGAAAATAAGCCCCCGAAGTTTCCGTCCCCAAGTTCGTCCGCAGCAAAAATGCCCAAAAAACGGGTGGGCTATAGCCTTGGGGGGAGGGGCTGGCCCACATCGTCCGCCAGACTCGGAATGGGGCGAGACTTTACGAGCGCCCTCCGTGCCAAAAATAGGCCACGGGCACAGCCGCGACCAAAAATAAGCCCCCGAAGGTCCCGTCCCCAAGTTCGTCCGCCGCAAAAATGCCCAAACAACGGGCGGGCTATAGCCTTGGGGGGAGGGGCTGGCGACAAATCCGCCGGACTCGGAATGGGGCGAGACTTTGCAGCGCCTCCGTGTGCAAAAATAGGCACAGCCACGCCCAAAAATAAGCACCCGAAGGTCCCGTCCCCAAGTTCGTCCGCCGCAAAAATGCCCAAAAAACGGGTGGGCTATAGCCTTGGGGGGAGGGCCTGGCCCACTTCGTCCGCCGGACTCGGAATGGGGCGAGACTTTGCAGCGCCTCCGTGTGCCAAAAGAAGGCCGCGACAACAGCCGCACCCAAAAATAAGCCACCGAAGGTCACGACCCCAAGGTCGTCAGCCGCTAAAATGCCCAAACAACGGGTGGGCTATAGCCGTGGGGGGAGGGGCTGGCCCACATCGTCCGCCAGACTCGGAATGGGGCGAGACTTTGCAGCGCCTCCGTGTGCCAAAAATAGGCCGGGCACAGCCGCGCCCAAAAATAAGCCCCAAGGTCCCGTCCCCAAGTTCGTCCGCCGCAAAAATGCCCAATAAACGGGTGGGCTATATAGCCTTGGGGGGAGGGGCAGGCCCACTTCGTCCGCCGGACTTGGAATGGGGTGAGTCTTTTCGAGCGCCCTCCGTGTGCCAAATATAGGCCGCGGGTGCAGCCGCGTCCAAAAATAAGCCCCCGAAGGTCCCGTCCCCAAGTTCGTACGCCGCAAAAATGCCCAAAAAACGGGTGGGCTATAGCCTTGGGGGGAGGGGCTGGCCAACATCGTCCGCCAGACTCGGAATGGGGCGAGACTTTGCGAGCGCCCTCCGTGTGCCAAAAATAGACCGCGGGTACAGCCGCGCCCAAAAATAAGCCCCCGAAGGTCCCGTCCCCAAGTTCGTCCGCCGCAAAAATGCCCAAACAACGGGTGGGCTATATAGCCTTGGGGGGATGGGCTGGCCCACTTCGTCCGCCGGACTTGGAATGGGGTGAGTCTTTTCGAGCGCCCTCCGTGTGCCAAATATCGGCCGTGGGTGCAGCCGCTACCAAAATAAGCTCCCGAAGGTCCCGTCCCCAAGTTCGTCCGCCGCAAAAATGCCCAAAAAACGGGTGGGCTATAGCCTTGGGGGGAGGGGCGGGGCAATTTCGTCCGCCGGACTCGGAATGGGATGAGACTTTTCGAGTGCCCTCCGTCAGCCAAAAGTAGGCCGAGGGCACAGCCGCGCCGAAAAATAAGCCCCCGAATGTCCCGTCCCCAAGTTCGTCCGCCGCAAAATGCCCAAAAAACGGGTGGGCTATAGCCTTGGGGGGAGGGGCTGGCCAACGTCGTCCGCCGGACTCGGAATGGGGAGAGACTTTGCGAGCACCCTTTGTGTGCCAAAAATAGGCCGGGGGCACAGTCGCGCCCAAAACTAAGCCCCCGAAGGTCCCATCCCGAAGTTCGTCCGCCGCAAAAATGCCCAAAAAACGGGTGGGCTATAGCCTTGGGGGGAGGGGCTGGCCAACTTCGTCCGCCGGACTCGGAATGGGGCGAAACTTTGCGAGCACCCTCCGTGTGCCAAATATAGGCTGCGGGCACAGCCGCGCCCAAAAATAAGCCCCCAAAGGTCCCGTCCCCAAGTGCGTCCGCCGCAAAAATGCCCAAAAAACAGGTGGGCTATAGCCTTGGGTGGAGGGGCTGGCCAACTTCGTCCGCCGGACTCGGAATGGGGCGAGACTTTGCGAGCGGCCTCCGTGTGCCAAAAATAGGCCGCGGACACAGCCGCACCCAAAAATAAGCTCCCGTCCCCAAGTTCGTCCGCCGCAAAAATGCCCAAAAAACGGGTGGGCTATAGCCTTGGGGGGAGGGGCTGGCCCACTTCGTCCGCCGGACACGGAATGGGGCGAGCCTTTATGAGCGGCCTCCGTGTGCCAAAAATAGCCGCGGCGCAGCCGCGCCAAAAATAACCCCCGAAGGTCCCCCCCAAGTTCGCCGCAAAAATGCCCAAAAAACGGGTGGGCTATAGCCTTGGGGGGAGGGGCTGGCCAACTTCGTCCGCCGGACTCGGAATGGGGCGAGACTTTGCGAGTGCCCTCCGTGTGCCACAAATAGGCCGCGGGCACAGCCGCGCCCAAAAATAAGCCCCAGAACGTCCCGTCCCCAAGTTCGTCCGCCGCAACAATGCCCAACCCACGGGCGGGCTATAGCCTTGGGGGGAGGGCCTGGCCAACTTCGTCCGCCGGAGTCGGAATGGGGTGAGAATTTACGAGCGCCCTCCGTGTGCCAAAAATAGGCCGCGGGCACAGCCGCGTCCAAAAATAAGCCCCCGAAGGTCCCATCCCCAAGTTCGTCCGCCGCAAAAATTTCCAAAAAACGGGTGGGCTATAGCCTTGGGGGGAGGGGCTGGCCCACTTCGTCCGCCGGACTCGGAATGGGGCGAGAATTTGTGAGCGCCCTCCGTGTGCCAAAAATAGGCCACGGGCAAAGCCATGCCCAAAAATAAGCACCTGAAGGTCCCGTCCCCAAGTTCGTCCGCCGCAAAAATGCCCAAAAAACGGGTGGGCTATATAGCCTTGGGGGGAGGGGCCGGTCTACTTCGTCCGCCGGACTCGGAATGGGGCGAGACTTTGCGAGCGCACTCCGTGTGCCAAAAATAGGCCGCGGGCCTAGCCACGCCCAAAAATAATCCCCCGAAGGTCCCGTCCCCAAGTTCGTCCGCAGCAAAAATGCCCAAAAAACGAGTGGGCTGTAGCCTTGGGGGGAGGGGCTGGCCCACATCGTCCGCCAGACTCGGAATGGGGCGAGAGTTTGCGAGCGCCCTCCGTGTGCCAAAAATAGGCCGTGGGCACAGCCGCGACCAAAAATAAGCCCCCGAAGGTCCCGTCCCCAAGTTCGTCCGCCGCAAAAATGCCCAAACAACGGGCGGGCTATAGCCTTGGGGGGACGGGCTGGCCGATTTCATCCGCCGGACTCGGAATGGGGCGAGACTTTGTGAGCGCCCTCCATGTGCCAAAAATAGGCCGCGGGCACAGCCGCGCCCAAAAATAAGCCCCCGAACGTCCCGTCCCCAAGTTCGTCCGCCGCAAAAATGCCCAAAAAACGGGTGGGCTATAGCCTTGGGGGGAGGGCCTGGCCAACTTCGTCCGCCGGAGTCGGAATGGGGTGAGAATTTACGAGCGCCCACCGTGTGCCAAAAATAGGCCGCGGGCACAGCCGCGTCCAAAAATAAGCCCCCGAAGGTCCCGTCCCCAAGTTCGTCCGCCGCAAAAATGCCCAAACAACGGGCGGGCTATAGCCTTGGGGGGACGGGCTGGCCGACTTCATCCGCCGGACTCAGAATGGGGCGAGACTTTGCAAGCGCCCTCCGTGTGCCAAAAATTGGCCGCGGGCACAGCCACGCCCAAAAATAAGCACCCGAAGGTCCCGTCCCCAAGTTCGTCCGCCGCAAAAATGCCCAAAGAACGGGTGGGCTATAGCCTTGGGGGGAGGGGCTGGCCAACTTCGTCCGCCGGACTCGGAATGGGGCGAGACTTTGCGAGCGCCCTCCGTGTGCCAAAAGAAGGCCGCGACAATAGCCGCACCCAAAAATAAGCCCCCGAAGGTCCCGTCCCCAAGTTCGTCCGCCGCGAAAATGCCCAAACAACGGGTGGGTTATAGCCTTAGGGGGAGGGGCTGGCCAACTTCGTCCGCCGGAGTCGGAATGGGGTGAGAATTTACAAGCGCCCTCCGTGTGCCAAAAATAGGCCGCGGCCACAGCCGCGTCCAAAAATAAGCCCCCGAAGGTCCCGTCCCCAAGTTAATCCGCCGCAAAAATGCCCAAAAAACGGGTGGGCTATAGCCTTGGGGGGAGGGCCTGGCCTACTTCGTCCGCCGGAGTCGGAATGGGGTGAGAATTTACGAGCGCCCTCCGTGTGCCAAAAATAGGCCGCGGGCACAGCCGCGCCCAAAAACGGGTGGGCTATATAGCCTTGGGGGGAGGGGCTGGCCCACTTCGTCCGCCGGACTTGGAATGGGGTGAGTCTTTTCGAGCGCCCTCCGTGTGCCAAAAATAGGCCGCGAGCACAGCCGCGCCCAAAAATAAGCCCCCGAACGTCCCGTCCCCAAGTTCGTCCGCCGCAAAAATGCCCAAAAAACGGGTGGGCTATAGCCTTGGGGGGAGGGGCTGGCCAACTTCGTCCGCCGGACTCGGAATGGGGCGAGACTTTGCGAGCGCCCTCCGTGTGCCAAAAGAAGGCCGCGACAACAGCCGCACCCAAAAATAAGCCCCCGAAGGTCCCGTCCCCAAGTTCGTCCGCCGCGAAAATGCCCAAACAACGGGTGGGCTATAGCCTTGGGGGGAGGGGCTGGCCCACATCGTCCGCCAGACTCGGAATTGGGCGAGACTTTGCGAGCGCCCTCCGTGTGCCAAAAATAGGCCGTGGGCACAGCCACGCCCAAAAATAAGCCCCCGAAGGTCCCGTCCCCAAGTTCGTCCGCCGCAAAAATGCCCAAAAAACGGGTGGGCTATAGCCTTGGGGGGAGGGGCTGGCCAACTTCGTCCGCCGGAGTCGGAATGGGGTGAGAATTTACGAGCGCCCTCCGTGTGCCAAAAATAGGCCGCGGGCACAGCCGCGCCCTAAAATAAGCCCCCGAAGGTCCCGTCCCCAAGTTCGTCCGCCGCAAAAATGCCCAAAAAACGGGTGGGCTATAGCCTTGGGGGGAGGGGCTGGCCAACTTCGTCCGCCGGAGTCGGAATGGGGTGAGAATTTACAAGCGCCCTCCGTGTGCCAAAAATAGGCCGCGGGCACAGCCGCGTCCAAAAATAAGCCCCCGAAGGTCCCGTCCCCAAGTTAATCCGCCGCAAAAATGCCCAAAAAACGGGTGGGCTATAGCCTTGGGGGGAGGGGCTGGCCAACTTCGTCCGCCGGACTCGGAATGGGGCGAGAATTTGCGAGCACCCTCCGTGTGCCAAACATAGGCCGCGGGCACAGGTGCGCCCAAAAATAAGCCCCCGAAGGTCCCGTCCACAAGTTCGTCCGCCGCAAAAATTCCCAAAAAACGGGTGGGCTATAGCCTAGGGGGGAGGGGCTGGCCAACTTAGTCCGCCGGACTCGGAATTGGGCGAGACTTTAAGAGCACCCTCCGTGTGCCAAAAATAGGCCGCGGAAATAGCCGCGCCCAAAAATAAGCCCCCGAAGGTCCCGTCCCTAAGTTCCTCCGCTGCAAAAATGCCCAAAAAACGGGTGGGCTATAGCCTTGGGGGGAGGGGCTGGCCAACTTCGTCCGCCGGACTCGTAATGGGGCGAGACTTTACGAGCGCCCTCCATGTGCCAAAAATAGGCCGCGGGCACAGCCGCATCCAAAAATAAGCCCCCGAAGGTCCCGTCCCCAAGTTCGTCCGCCGCAAAAATGCCCAAAAAACGGGTGGGCTATAGCCTTGGGGGGAGGGGCTGGCCAACTTCGTCCGCCGGACTCGGAATGGGGCGAGACTTTGCGAGCGCCCTGCGTGTGCCAAAAATAGGCCGCGGGCACAGTCGCGCCCAAAACTAAGCCCCCGAAGGTCCCGTCCCGAAGTTCGTCCGCCGCAAAAATGCCCAAAAAACGGGTGGGCTATAGCCTTGGGGGGAGGGGCTGGCCAACTTCGTCCGCCGGACTCGGAATGGGGCGAGACTTTGCAAACGCCCTCCGTGTACCAAAAATAGGCCGCAGGCACAGCCGCGCCCAAAAATAAGCCCCCGAATGTCCCGTCCCGAAGTTCGTCCGCCGCAAAAATGCCCAAAAACCGGGTGGGCTATAGCCTTGGCGGGAGGGGCTGGTCAACTTCATCCGCCGGACTCGGAATGGGGTGAGACTTTGCGAGCGCCCTACGTGTGCCAAAAATAGGCCGCGGGAACAGCCACGCCCAAAAATAAGCCCCCGAAGGTCCCGTCCCCAAGTTCGTCCGCCGCAAAAATGCCCAAAAAACAGGTGGGCTATAGCCTTGGGGGGAGGGGCTGGCCAACTTCGTCCGCCGGACTCGGAATGGGGTGAGAATTTGCGAGCACCTTCCGTGTGCCAAAAATAAGCCGCGGGCACAGCCACGTCCAAAAATAAGCCCCCGAAGGTCCCGTCCCCAAGTTCGTCCACCGCAAAAATGCCCAAAAAACGGGTGGGCTATAGCCTTGGGGGGAGGGGCTGGCCAACTTAGTCCGCCGGACTCGGAATTGGGCGAGACTTTAAGAGCGCCCTCCGTGTGCCAAAAATAGGGTGCGACCATAGCCGCGCACAAAAATAAGCCCCCGAAGGTCCCGTCCCCAAGTTCGTCCGCCGCAAAAATGCCCAAAAAACGGGTGGGCTATAGCTTTGGGGGGAGGGGCTGGCCAACTTCGTCCGCCGGAGTCGGAATGGGGCGAGACTTTACGAGCGCCCTCCGTGTGCCAAAAATAGGCCGCGGGCACAGCTGCGTCCAACAATAAGCCCCCGAAGGTCCCGTCCCCAAGTTCGTCCGCCGCAAAAATGCCCAAAAAACGGGTGGGCTATAGCCTTGGGGGGAGGGGCTGGCCCACTTCGTCCGCCGGACACGGAATGGGGCGAGACTTTACGAGCGGCCTCCGTGTGCCAAAAATAGGCCGCGGGCACAGCCGCGCCCAAAAATAAGCCCCCGATGGTCCCGTCACCAAGTTCGTCCGCTGCAAAAATGCCCAACAAACGGGTGGGCTATAGCCTTGGGGGGAGGGGCTAGCCCACTTCGTCCGCCGGACTCGGAATTTGGCGAGACTTTGCGAGCGCCCTCCGTGTGCCAAAAATAGGCCGTGGGCACAGCCGCGCCCAAAAATAAGCCCCTGAAGGTCCCGACCCCTAGTTCGTCCGCCGCAAAAATGCCCAAAAAACGAGTGGGCTATAGCCTTGGGGGGAGGGGGGGGCCAACTTAGTCCGACGGACTCGGAATGGGGCGAGACTTTAAGAGCGCCCTCCATGTGCCAAAAATAGGCCGCAGCCATAGCCGTGCCCAAAAATAAGCCCCCAAAGGTCCCGTCCCCAAGTTCGTCCGCCGCAAAAATGCCCAAAAAACCGGTGGGCTATAGCCTTGGGGGGAGGGGCTGGCCCACTTCGTCCGCCGGACTCGGAATGGGGCGAGACTTTGCGAGCACCCTCCGTGTGCCAAAAATAGGCTGCGGGCACAGCCGCGCCCAAAACTAAGCCCCCGAAGGTCCCGTCCCCAAGTTCGTCCGCCGCAAAAATGCCCAAAAAACGGGTGGACTATAGCCTTGGGGGGAGGGGCTGGCCAACTTCGTCCGCCGGACTCGGAATGGGGCGAGACTTTAAGAGCGCCCTCCGTGTTCCAAAAATAGGCCGTGGCCATAGCCGCTCCCAAAAATAAGCCCCCGAAGGTCCCGTCCCCAAGTTCATCCGCCGCAAAAATGCCCAAAAAACGGGTGGGCTATAGCCTTGGGGGAGGGCTGGCCAACCCGCGGACTCGGAATGGGGCGAGACTTTGCGAGCACCCTCCGTGTGCCCCAAATAGGCCGCGGGCACAGCCGTACCCAAAAATTAGCCCCCGAATGTCCGGTCCCCAAGTTCGTCCGCCGCAAAAATGCCCAAAAAACGGGTGGGCTATAGCCTTGGGGGGAGGGGCTGGCCAACTTCGTCCGCCGGACTCGGAATGGGGCGAGACTTTGCAAGCGCCCTCCGTGTGCAAAAAATAGGCTGAGGGCACAGCCGTACCCAAAAATAAGCCCCCGAAGGTCCCGTCCCCAAGTTCGTCCGCCGCAAAAATGCCGAAAAAACGGGTGTGCTATAGCCTTGGGGGGAGGGGCTGGTCATCTTCATCCGCCGGACTCGGAATGGGACGAGACTTTGCGAGCGGCCTCCGTGTGCCAGAAATAGGCCGCGGGCATGGCCGCACCGAAAAATAAGCCCCCGAAGGTCCCGTCCCCAAGTTCGTCCGCCGCAAAAATGCCCAAAAAACGGGTGGGCTATAGCCTTGGGGGGAGGGGCTGGCCAACTTCGTCCGCCGGACTCGGAATGGGGCGAGACTTTGCGAGCACCCTCCGTGTGCCAAAAATAGGCTGCGGGCACAGCCGCGCCCAAAACTAAGCCCCCGAAGGTCCCGTCCCCAAGTTCGTCCGCCGCAAAAATGCCCAAAAAACGGGTGGACTATAGCCTTGGGGGGAGGGGCTGGCCAACTTCGTCCGCCGGACTCGGAATGGGGCGAGACTTTAAGAGCGCCCTCCGTGTTCCAAAAATAGGCCGTGGCCATAGCCGCTCCCAAAAATAAGCCCCCGAAGGTCCCGTCCCCAAGTTCATCCGCCGCAAAAATGCCCAAAAAACGGGTGGGCTATAGCCTTGGGGGGAGGGTCTGGCCAACTTCGTCCGCCGGACTCGGAATGGGGCGAGACTTTGCGAGCACCCTCCGTGTGCCACAAATAGGCCGCGGGCACAGCCGTACCCAAAAATTAGCCACCGAATGTCCGGTCCCCAAGTTCGTCCGAGGCAAAAATGCCCAAAAAACGGGTGGGCTATAGCCTTGGGGGGAGGGGCTGGCCAACTTCGTCCGCCGGACTCGGAATGGGGCGAGACTTTGCGAGCGCCCTCCGTGTGCCAAAAGTAGGCTACGGGCACAGCCACGCCCAAAAATAAGCACCCGAAGGTCCCGTCCCCAAGTTCGTCCGCCGCAAAAATGCCCAAAGAACGGGTGGGCTATAGCCTTGGGGGGAGGGGCTGGCCAACTTCGTCCGCCGGACTCGGAATGGGGCGAGACTTTGCGAGCGCCCTCCGTGTGCCAAAAGAAGGCCGCGACAACAGCCGCACCCAAAAATAAGCCCCCGAAGGTCCCGTCCCCAAGTTCATCCGCCGCGAAAATGCCCAAACAACGGGTGGGCTATAGCCTTGGGGGGAGGGGCTGGCCCACATCGTCCGCCAGACTCGGAATGGGGCGAGACTTTGCGAGCGCCCTCCGTGTGCCAAAAATAGGCCGCGGGCACAGCCGCGCCCAAAAATAAGCCCCCGAAGGTCCCGTCCCCACGTTCATCCGCCGCAAAAATACCCAATAAACGGGTGGGCTATATAGCCTTGGGGGGAGGGGCTGGCCCACTTCGTCCGCCGGACTTGGAATGGGGTGAGTCTTTTCGAGCGCCCTCCGTGTGCCAAAAATAGGCCGCGAGCACAGCCGCGCCCAAAAATAAGCCCCCGAACGTCCCGTCCCCAAGTTCGTCCGCCGCAAAAATGCCCAAAAAACGGGTGGGCTATAGCCTTGGGGGGAGGGCCTGGCCAACTTCGTCCGCCGGAGTCGGAATGGGGCGAGACTTTACGAGCACCCTCCGTGTGCCAAAAATAGGCCGGGGGCACAGCCGCGTCCAAAAATAAGCCCCCGAAGGTCCCGTCCCCAAGTTCGTCCGCTGCAAAAATCCCCAAAAAACGGGGGGGCTATAGCCTTGGGGGGAGGGGCTGGCCAACTTCGTCCGCCGGACTCGGAATGGGGCGAGACTTTACGAGCACCCTCCGTGTGCCAAAAATAGGCGGCATGCACAGCCGCGCCCAAAAATAAGCCCCTGAAGGTCCCGTCCCCAAGTTCGTCCGCCGCAAAAATGCCCAAAAAACGGGTGGGCTATAGCCTTGGGGGGAGGGGCTGGCCAAGTTCGTCCGCCGGACTCGGAATGGGGCGAGACTTTGCGAGCGCCCTCCGTGTGCCAAAAATAGGCCGCATGCACAGCAGCGCCTAAAGATTAGCCCCCGAAGGTCCCGTCCCCAAGTTCATCCGCCGCAAAAATGCTCAAAAAACGGGTGGGCTATAGCCTTGGGGGGAGGGGCGGGCCAACTTAGTCCGCCGGACTCGGAATGGGGCGAGACTTTAAGAGCGCCCTCCATGTGCTAAAAAAAGGCCGCGGGCATAGCCGCGCCCAAAAATAAGCCCCCGAAGGTCCCGTCCCCAAGTTCGTCCGCTGCAAAAAGTCCCAAAAAACGGGTGGGCTAGCCTTGGGGGGAGGGGCTGGCCCACTTTGTCCGCCGGACTCGGAATGGGGCGAGACTTTGCAAACGCCCTCCGTGTGCCAAAAATAGGCCGCGGGCAAAGCCGCGCCCACAAATAATCCCCCGAAGGACCCGTCCCCAAGTTCGTCCGCCGCAAAAATGCCCAAAAAACGGGTGGGCTATAGCCTTGGGGGGAGGGGCTAGCCAACTTCATCCGCCGGAGTCGGAATGGGGCGAGACTTTACGAGCGCCCTCCGTGTGCCAAAAATAGGCCACGGGCACAGCCGCATCCAAAAAGAAGCCCCCGAAGGTCCCGTCCCCAAGTTCGTTCGCCGCAAAAAGTCCCAAAATACGGGTGGGCTATAGCCATGGGGGGACGGGCTGGCGAACTTCGTCCGCCGGACTCGGAATGGGACGAGACTTTGTAAACACCCTCCGTGTGCCAAAAATAGGCCGCGGGCACAGCCGCGTCCAAAAATAAGCCCCCGAAGGTCCCGTCCCCAAGTTCGTCCGCCGCAAAAATGCCCAAAAAACGGGTGGGCTATAGCCTTGGGGGGAGGGGCTGGCCAACTTCGTCCGCCGGACTCGGAATGGGGCAAGACTTTGCGAGCGGCCTCCGTGTACCAAAAATAGGATACGAGCACAGCCGTACCCAAAAATAAGCCACCGAAGGTCCCGTCCCCAAGTTCGTCCGACGCAAAAATGCCCAAAAAACGGGTGGGCTATAGCCTTGGGGGGAGGGGCTGGCCAACTTCGTCCGCCGGACTGGGAATGGGGCGAGACTTTGGGAGCGCCCTCCGTGTGCCAAAAATAGGCCGCGGGCACAGCCGCCCCCAAAAATAAGCCCCGAAAGTCCCGTCACCAAGTTCGTCCGCCGCAAAAATGCCCAAACAACGGGTGGGCTATATCCGTGGGGGGTGGGGCTGGCCCACTTCGTCCGCCGGACTCGGAATGGGCCGAGACTTTGCGAACGCTCTCCGTGGACCAAAAATAGGCCGCGGGCACAGCCGCGCCCAAAAATAAGCACCCGAAGGTCCCGTCCCCAAGTTCGTCCGTAGCAAAAATGCCCAAAAAACGGGGGGGCTATAGCCTTGGGGGGAGGGGCTGGCCAACTTCGTCTGCCGGACTCGCAATGGGGCGAGACTTTACGAACGCTCTCCGTGTGCCAGAAATAGGCGGCAGGCACAGCCACGCCCAAAAATAAGCCCCCGAAGGTCCCGCCCCCAAGTTCGTCCGCCGCAAAAATGCCCAAAAAACGGGTGGGCTATAGCTTTGGGGGGAGGGGCTGGCCAACTTCGTCCGCTGGACTCGGAATGGGGGGAGACATTACGAGCGCCCTCCGTGTGCCAAAAATAGGCCGCGGGTACAGCCGCTCCCAAAAATAAGCACCCGAAGGTCCCGTCCCCAAGTTCGTCCGCAGCAAAAATGCCCAAAAAACGGGTGGGCTATAGCCTTGGGGGGAGGGGCTGGCCAACTTCGTCCGCCGGACTCGGAATGGGACGAGACTTTGCGAGCACCCTCCGTGTGCCAAAAATAGGCTACGGGAACAGCTGCGCCCAAAAATAAGCCCCCAAAGGTCCCGTCCCCAAGTTCGTCCGCCGCAAAAATGCCCAAAAAACGGGTGGGCTATACCGTTGGGGGGAGGGGTTGGCCAACTTCGTCCGCCGGACTCGGAATGGGGCGAGACTTTGCGAACACCCTCCGTGTGCCAAAAATAGGCCGCGGGCACATCTGCGCCCAAAAATAAGCCCCCGAAGGTCCCGTCCCCAAGTTCATCCGCCGCAAAAATGCCCAAAAAACGGGTGGGCTATAGCCTTGGGGGGAGGGGCTGGCCAACTTCGTCCGCCGGACTCGGAATGGGCCGAGACTTTACGAGCGCCCTCCGTGTGCTAAAAATAGGCCGCGGGCACAGCCGCGCCCAAAAATAAGCCCCCGAAGGTCCCGTTCCCAAGTTCGTCCGCAGCAAAAATGCTCAAAAAACGGGTGGGCTATAGCCTTGGGGGGAGGGGCTGGCCAACATCGTCCGCCGGACTCGGAATGGGCCGAGACTTTGCGAGCACCCTCCGTGTGCCAAAAATAGGTCGCGGGCACAGCCGCGCCCAAAAATAAGCCGCTGAAGGTCCGTCCCCAAGTTCGTCCGCCGCAAAAATGCCCAAACAACGGGTGGGCTATAGTCTTGGGGGGAGGGGCTGGCCAACTTCGTCCGCCGGACACGGAATAAGGCGAGACTTTGCAAACGCCCTCCGTGTACCAAAAATAGGCCGTGGGCACAGCCGTATCCAAAAAGAAGCCCCCGAAGGTCCCGTCCCCAAGTTCGTTCGCCGCAAAAAGTCCCAAAAAACGGGTGGGCTATAGCCTTGGGTGGAGGGGCTGGCCAACTTCGTCCGCCGGACTCGGAATGGTACGAGACTTTGCGAGCGCCCTCCGTGTGCCAAAAATAGGCCGCGGCAAAGCCGCGCCCAAAAATAAGCCCCCGAAGGTCCCGTCCCCAAGTTCGTCCGCCGCAAAAATGCCCAAAAAACGGGTGGGCTATAGCCTTGGGGGGAGAGGCTAGCCAACTTCGTCCGCCGGAGTTGGAATGGGGCGAGACTTTACGAGCGCCCTCCGTGTGCCAAAAATAGGCCGCGGGCACAGCCGTATCCAAAAATAAGCCCCCGAAGGTCCCGTCCCCAAGTTCATCCGCCGCCAAAAGTCCCAAAAAACGGGTGGGCTATAGCCTTGGGGGGAGGGGATGGCGAACTTCGTCCGCCGGACTCGGAATGGGGCGAGACTTTGCAAACGCCCTCCGTGTGTCAAAAATAGGCCGCGGGCAAAGCCGCTACCACAAATAATCCCCCGAAGGACCCGTCCCCAAGTTCGTCCGCCGCAAAAATGCCCAAAAAACGGGTGGGCTATAGCCTTGGGGGGAGGGGCTAGCCAACTTCATCCGCCGGAGTCGGAATGGGGCGAGACTTTACGAGCGCCCTCCGTGTGCCAAAAATAGGCCACGGGCACAGCCGCATCCAAAAAGAAGCCCCCGAAGGTCCCGTCCCCAAGTTCGTTCGCCGCAAAAAGTCCCAAAATACGGGTGGGCTATAGCCATGGGGGGAGGGGCTGGCGAACTTCGTCCGCCGGACTCGGAATGGGACGAGACTTTGTAAACACCCTCCGTGTGCCAAAAATAGGCCGCGGGCACAGCCTCGCCCAAAAATAATCCCCCGAAGGTCCCGTCCCCAAGTTCGTCCGCCGCAAAAATGCCCAAAAAACGGGTGGGCTATAGCCTTGGGGGGAGGGGCTGGCCAAGTTCGTCCGCCGGACTCGGAATGGGGCGAGACTTTGCGAGCGCCCTCCGTGTGCCAAAAATTGGCCGCGAGCACAGCCGCGCTAAAAAATAAGCCCCCGAAGGTCCCTTCCCCAAGTTCGTCCGCCGCAAAAATGCCGAAAAAACGGGTGGGCTATAGCCTTGGGGGGAGGGGCTGGCCTACTTCGTCCGCCGGACTCGGAATGTGGCGAGACTTTGCGAACGCCCTCCGTGTGCCAAAAATAGCCCGCGGGCACAGCCTCGCCATAAATAATCCCCCGAAGGTCCCGTCCCCAAGTTCGTCCGCCGCAAAAATGCCCAAAAAACGGGTGGGCTATAGCCTTGGGGGGAGAGGCTGGCCAACTTCGTCCGCCGGACTCGGAATGGGGCGAGACTTTGCGAGCGCCCTCCATGTGCCAAAAATAGGCCGCGGGCACAGCCGCATCCAAAAATAAGCCCCCGAAGGTCCCGTCCCCAAGTTCATCCGCCGCCAAAAGTCCCAAAAAACGGGTGGGCTATAGCCTTGGGGGGAGGGGATGGCGAACTTCGTCCGCCGGACTCGGAATGGGGCGAGACTTTGCAAACGCCCTCCGTGTGTCAAAAATATGCCGCGGGCAAAGCCGCACCCACAAATAATCCCCCGAAGGACCCGTCCCCAAGTTCGTCCGCCGCAAAAATGCCCAAAAAACGGGTGGGCTATAGCCTTGGGGGGAGGGGCTAGCCAACTTCATCCGCCGGAGTCGGAATGGGGCGAGACTTTACGAGCGCCCTCCGTGTGCCAAAAATAGGCCACGGGCACAGCCGCGCCTAAAAATAAGCCCCCGAAGGTCCCGTCCCCAAGTTCGTCCGCCGCAAAAAGTCCCAAAAAACGGGTGGGCTAGCCTTGGGGGGAGGGGCTGGCCCACTTCGTCCGCCGGACTCGGAATGGGGCGAGACTTTGCAAACGCCCTCCGTGTGCCAAAAATAGGCCGCGGGCAAAGCCGCGCCCAAAAATAATCCCCCGAAGGACCCGTCCCCAAGTTCGTCCGCCGCAAAAATGCCCAAAAAACGGGTGGGCTATAGCCTTGGGGGGAGGGGCTAGCCAACTTCATCCGCCGGAGTCGGAATGGGGCGAGACTTTACGAGCGCCCTCCGTGTGCCAAAAATAGGCCACGGGCACAGCCGCATCCAAAAAGAAGCCCCCGAAGGTCCCGTCCCCAAGTTCGTTCGCCGCAAAAAGTCCCAAAATACGGGTGGGCTATAGCCATGGGGGGAGGGGCTGGCGAACTTCGTCCGCCGGACTCGGAATGGGGCGAGACTTTGCAAACGCCCTCCGTGTGCCAAAAATAGGTCGTGGGCACAGCCGCGCCAAAAAAAAGCCCCCGAAGGTCCCGTCCCCAAGTTCGTCCGCCGCAAAAATGCCCAAAAAATGGGTGGGCTATAGCCTTGGGGGGAGGGGCTGGCCAACTTAGTCCGCCGGACTCGGAATGGGGCGAGACTTTAAGAGCGCCCTCCGTGTGCCAAAAATAGGACGCGGGCATAGCCGCGCCCAAAAATAAGCCCCCGACGGTCTCGTCCCCAAGTTCGTCCGCCGTAAAAATGCCCAAAAAACGGGTGGCCTATGGCCTTGGGGGGAGGGGCTGGCCAACTTCAACCGCCGGAGTCGGGATGGGGCGAGACTTTACGAGCGCCCTCCGTGTGACAAAAATAGTCCGCGGGCACAGCCGCGTCCAAAAATAAGCCCCCGAAGGTCCCGTCCCCAAGTTCGTCCGCCGCAAAAAGTCCCAAAAAACGGGTGGGCTAGCCGTGGGGGGAGGGGCTGGCCAACTTCGTCCGCCGGACTCGGAATGGGGCGAGACTTTGTAAACGCCCTCTGTGTTCCAAAAATAGGCCACGGGCACAGCCGCACCCAAAAATAAGCCCCCGAAGGTCCCGTCCCCAAGTTCGTCCTTCGCAAAAATGCCCAAAAAAAGGGTGGCCTAAAGCCTTGGGGGGAGGGGCTGGCCAACTTCGTCCGCCGGACTCGGAATGGGGCGAGACTTTGCGAGCGGCCTCCGTGTGCCAAAAATAGGGCGCGGTCACAGCCGCGCCCAAAAATAAGCCCCCGAAGGTCCCGTCCCCAGGTTCGTCCGCCGTAAAAATGCCCAAAAAACGGGTGGGCTATGGCCTTGGGGGGAGGGGCTGGCCAACTTCGACCGCCGGAGTCGGGATGGGGCGAGACTTTACGAGCACCCTCCGTGTGACAAAAATAGTCCGCGGGCACAGCCGCGTCCAAAAATAAGCCCCCGAAGGTCCCGTCCCCAAGTTCGTCCGCCGCAAAAAGTCCCAAAACACGGGTGGGCTAGCCGTGGGGGGAGGGGCTGGCCCACTTCGTCCGCCGGACTCGGAATGGGGCGAGACTTTGTAAACGCCCTCCGTGTGGCAAAAATAGGCCACGGGCACAGCCGCGCCCAAAAATAAGCCCCCGAAGGTCCCGTCCCCAAGTTCGTCCGCCGCAAAAATGCCCAAAAAAAGGGTGGCCTAAAGCCTTGGGGGGAGGGGCTGGCCAACTTCGTCCACCGGACTCGGAATGGGGCGAGACTTTGCGAGCGGCCTCCGTGTGCCAAAAATAGGCCGCGGGCACAGCTGCGCCCAAAAATAAGCCCCCGAAGGTCCCATCCCCAAGTTCGACCTCCGCAAAAATGCCCAAAAAATGGGTGGGCTATAGCCCTGGGGGGAGGGGCTGGCCAACTTCGTCATCCGGACTCGGAATGGGGCGAGACTTTGCGAGTGCCCTCCGTGTGCCAAAAATAGGCCGCGTGCACAGCCGCGCCCAAAAATAAGCCCCCGAAGGACCCATCCCCAAGTTCGTCCGCCGCAAAAATGCCCAAAAAACGGGTGGGCTATAGCCTTGGGGGGAGGGGCTGGCCAACTTCGTCCGCCGGACTCGGAATGGGGCGAGACATTACGAGCACCCTCCGTGTGGTAAAAATAGGCTGCGGGCACAGCTGCGCCCAAATATAAGCCCCCGGAGGTCCCGTCCCCAAGTTCGTCCGCCGCAAAAATGCCAAAAAAACGGGTGGGCCATAGCCTTGGGGGGAGGGGCTGGCCAACTTCGTCCGCCGGACTCGGAATGGGGCGAGACTTTGCGAGTACCCTCCATGTGCCAAAGATAGGCCGTGGGCACAGCCGCGACCAGAAATAAGCCCCCGAAGGTCCCATCCCAAGGTTCTTCCCCCGCAAAAATGTCCAAAAAATGGGTGGGCTATAGCCTTGGGGGGAGGGGCTGGCCAACTTTGTCCGCCGGACTCGGAATGGGGCGAGACTTTGCGAGTGCCCTCCGTGTGCCAAAAATAGGCCGCGGGCACAGCCGCGCCCAAAAATAAGCCCCCGAAGGTCCCATCCCCATGTTCGTCCGCCGCAAAAATGCCCAAAAAACGGGTGGGCTATAGCCTTGGGGGGAGGGGCTGGCCTACTTCGTCCGCCGGACTTGGAATGGGGCGAGACATTGCGAGCACCCTCCGTGTGGTAAAAATAGGCTGCGGGCACAGCTGCGCCCAAATATAAGCCCCCGGAGGTCCCGTCCCCAAGTTCGTCCGCCGCAAAAATGCCCAAAAAACGGGTGGGCCATAGCCTTGGGGGGAGGGGCTGGCCAACTTCGTCCGCCGGACTCGGAATGGGGCGAGACTTTGCGAGTACCCTCCGTGTGCCAAAGATAGGCCGTGGGCACAGCCGCGACCAGAAATAAGCCCCCGAAGGTCCCATCCCCAAGTTCTTCCCCCGCAAAAATGTCCAAAAAATGGGTGGGCTATAGCCTTGGGGGGAGGGGCTGGCCAACTTCGTCCGCCGGACTCGGAATGGGACGAGACTTTGCGAGCGGCCTCCGTGTGCCAAAAATAGGCCATGGGCACAGCCGCGCCCAAAAATAAGCCCCCGAAGTTCCCGTCCCCAAGTTCGTCTGCCGCAAAAATGCCCAAAAAATGGGTGGGCTATATCCTTGGGGGGAGGGGCTGGCCCACTTCGTCCGCCGGACTAGGAATGGGGCGAGACTTTGCGAACGGCCTCCGTGTGCCAAAAATAGGCCTCAGGCACAGCCGCGCCCAAAAATAAACACCCGATGGTCCCGTCCCCAAGTTCGTGCGCCGCAAAAATGCCCAAAAAATGGGTGGGCTATAGCCTTGGGGGGAGGGGCTGGCCCACTTCGTCCGCCGGACTCGGAATGGGGAGAGACTTTGCGAGCGCCCTCCGTGTGACATAAATAGGCTGCGGGCACAGCCACACCCAAATATAAGCCCCCAAAGGTCCCGACCCCAAGTTCGTCCGCCGCAAAAATGCCCAAAAAACGAGTGGCCTATAGCCTTGGGGGGAGGGGCTGGCCAACATCGTCCGCCGGACTCGGAATAGGGCGAGACTTTGCGGGCACCCTCCGTGTGCCACAAATAGGCTTCGGGCACAACCGCGCCCAAAAATAAGCCCCCGAAGGTCCCGTCCCCGAGTTCGTCTGCCGCAAAAATGCCCAAAATACGAGTGGGCTATAGCCTTGGGGGGAGGGGCTGGCCAACTTCGACACCGGACTCGGAATGGGGCGAGAATTTGCGAGCGCCCTCCGTGTCCTAAAAATAGGCCGTGGGCACAGCCGCGCTAAAAAATAAGCCCCCGAAGGTCCCTTCCCCAAGTTCGTCCGCCGCAAAAATGCCGAAAAAACGGGTGGGCTATAGCCTTGGGGGGAGGGGCTGGCCTACTTCGTCCGCCGGACTCGGAATGGGGCGAGACTTTACAAACGCCCTCCGTGTGCCAAAAATAGGCCACGGGCACAGCTGCGCCCAAATATAAGCCCCCGGAGGTCCCGTCCCCAAGTTCGTCCGCCGCAAAAGTGCCCAAAAAACGGGTGGGCCATAGCCTTGGGGGGAGGGGCTGGCCAACTTCGTCCGCCGGACTCGGAATGGGGCGAGACTTTGCGAGTACCCTCCGTGTGCCAAAGATAGGCCATGGGCACTGCCGCGACCAGAAATAAGCCCCCGAAGGTCCCATCCCCAAGTTCTTCCCCCGCAAAAATGTCCAAAAAATGGGTGGGCTATAGCCTTGGGGGGAGGGGCTGGCCAACTTCGTCCGCCGGACTCGGAATGGGGCGAGACTTTGCGAGTGCCCTCCGTGTGCCAAAAATAGGCCGCGGGCACAGCCGCGCCCAAAAATAAGCCCCCGAAGGTCCCATCCCCATGTTCATCCGCCGCAAAATGCCCAAAACGGGTGGGCTATAGCCTTGGGGGAGGCTGGCCTACTTCCGCCGGACTTGGAATGGGGCGAGACATTGCAGCACCCCGTGTGGTAAAAATAGGCTGCGGGCACAGCTGCGCCCAAATATAAGCCCCGGAGGTCCCGTCCCCAAGTTCGTCCGCCGCAAAATGCCCAAAAACGGGTGGGCCATAGCCTTGGGGAGGGGCTGGCCCACTTCGTCCGCCGGACTCGGAATGGGGCGAGACTTTGCGAGTACCCTCCGTGTGCCAAAGATAGGCCGTGGGCACAGCCGCGACCAGAAATAAGCCCCCGAAGGTCCCATCCCCAAGTTCTTCCCCCGCAAAAATGTCCAAAAAATGGGTGGGCTATAGCCTTGGGGGAAGGGGCTGGCCAACTTCGTCCGCCGGACTCGGAATGGGGCGAGACTTTGCGAGTGCCCTCCGTGTGCCAAAAATAGGCCGCGGGCACAGCCGCGCCCAAAAATAAGCCCCCGAAGGTCCCATCCCCATGTTCGTCCGCCGCAAAAATGCCCAAAAAACGTGTGGGCTATAGCCTTGGGGGGAGGGGCTGGCCTACTTCGTCCGCCGGACTTGGAATGGGGCGAGACATTGCGAGCACCCTCCGTGTGGTAAAAATAGGCTGCGGGCACAGCTGCGCCCAAATATAAGCCCCCGGAGGTCCCGTCCCCAAGTTCGTCCGCCGCAAAAATGCCCAAAAAACGGGTGGGCCATAGCCTTGGGGGGAGGGGCTGGCCCACTTCGTCCGCCGGACTCGGAATGGGGCGAGACTTTGCTAGAACCCTCCGTGTGCCAAAGATAGTCCGAGGGCACAGCCGCGACCAGAAATAAGCCCCCGAAGGTCCCATCCCCAAGTTCTTCCCCCGCAAAAATGTCCAAAAAATGGGTGGGCTATAGCCTTGGGGGGAGGGGCTGGCCAACTTCGTCCGCCGGACTCGGAATGGGACGAGTCTTTGCGAGCGGCCTCTGTGTGCCAAAAATAGGCTGCGGGCACAGCCACGCCCAAAAATAAGCCCCCGAAGGTCCCGTCCCCAAGTTCGTCTGCCGCAAAAATGCCCAAAAAATGGGTGGGCTATATCCTTGGGGGGAGGGGCTGGCCCACTTCGTCCGCCGGACTCGGAATGGGGCGAGACTTTGCGAGCGGCCTCCGTGTGCCAAAAATAGGCCGCAGGCACAGCCGCGCCCAAAAATAAGCACCCGATGGTCCCGTCCCCAAGTTCGTGCGCCGCAAAAATGCCCAAAAAATGGGTGGGCTATAGCCTTGGGGGGAGGGGCTGGCCCACTTCGTCCGCCGGACTCGGAATGGGGAGAGACTTTGCGAGCGCCCTCCGTGTGACATAAATAGGCCGCGGGCACAGCCACACCCAAATATAAGCCCCCAAAGGTCCCGACCCCAAGTTCGTCCGCCGCAAAAATGCCCAAAAAACGAATGGCCTATAGCCTTGGGGGGAGGGGCTGGCCAACATCGTCCGCCGGACTAGGAATAGGGCGAGACTTTGCGGTTACCCTCCGTGTGCCAGAAATAGGCTTCGGGCACAGCCGCGCCCAAAAATAAGCCCCCGAAGGTCCCGTCCCCGAGTTCGTCCGCCGCAAAAATGCCCAAAATAATGAGTGGGCTATAGCCTAGGGGGGAGGGGCTGGCCAACTTCGTCCACCGGACTCGGAATGGGGTGAGACTTTACGAGTGCCCTCCGTGTCCCAAAAATAGGCCGTGGGCACAGCCGCGCTAAAAAATAAGCCCCCGAAGGTCCCTTCCCCAAGTTCGTCCGCCGCAAAAATGCCGAAAAAACGGGTGGGCTATAGCCTTGGGGGGAGGGGCTGGCCTACTTCGTCCGCCGGACTCGGAATGGGGCGAGACTTTGCAAACGCCCTCCGTGTGCCAAAAATAGGCCGTGGACACAGCCGCACCAAAAAATAAGCCCCCGAAGGTCCCGTCCCCAAGTTCGTCCGCCGCAAAAATGCCCAAAAAACGGGTGGGCTATAGCCTTGGGGGAGGGCTGGCCAACTTAGTCCGCCGGACTCGGAATGAGGCAAGACTTTAAGAGCGCCTCCGTGGTGAAATAGGCCGCGGCATAGCCGCGCCCAAAAATAAGCCCCCAAAGGTCCCGCCCCAAGTTCGTCCGCCATAAAATGCCCAAAAACGGGTGGGCTATGGCCTTGGGGCTGGCAACTCTGTCCGCCGGAGTCGGAATGGGGCAAGACTTTACGAGTGCCCTCCGTGTGCCAAAAATAGTCCGCGGGCACAGCCGCGTCCAAAAATAAGCCCCCGAAGGTCCCGTCCCCAGGTTTGTCCGCCGCAAAAATCCCAAAAAACGGGTGGGCTAGCCTTGGAGGGAGGGGCTGGCCAACTTCGTCCGCCGGACTCGGAATGGGGCGAGACTTTGTAAACGCCCTCCGTGTGCCAAAACTAGGCCGCGGGCACAGCCGCACCCAAAAATAAGCTCCCGAAGGTCCCGTCCCCAAGTTCGGCCGCCGCAAAAATGCCCAAAAAACGGGTGGGCTATAGCCTTGGGGGGAGGGGCTGGCCAACTTCATCCGCCGGACTCGGAATGGGGCGAGACTTTGCGAGCGCCCTCCGTGTGCTAAAAATATACCGCGGGCACAGCCGCGCCCAAAAATAATCCCTCGAAGGTCCCATCCCCAAGTTCGTCCGCCGCAAAAATGCCCAAAAAACGGGTGGGCTATAGCCTTTGCGGGAGGGGCTTGCCAACTTCGTCCGCAGGACTCAGAATGTGGCGAGACTTTGCGAGCGCCCTCCGTGTGCCAAAAGTAGGCCGCGGGAACAGCCGCGCCCAAAAATAAGCCCCCGAAGGTCCCATCCCCAAGTTCTTCCCCCGCAAAAATGAACAAAAAACGGGTGGGCTATAGCCTTGGGGGGAGGGGCAGGCCGACTTCGTCCGCCGGACTCGGAATGGGGCAAGACTTTGCGAGGGCCCTCCGTGTGCCAAAAATAGGCCGCAGGCACAGCCGCGCCCAAAAATAAGCCCCCGAAGGTCCCGTCCCCAAGTTCGTCCGCCGCAAAAATGCCCAAAAAACGGGTGGGCTATAGCCTTTGGGGGATGGGCTGGCCAACTTCGTCCGCCGGACTCGGAATGGGGTGAGACTTTGCGACCGCCCTCCGCGTGCCAAAAGTAGGCCGCGGGCACAGCTGCGCCCAAAAATAAGCCCCCGAAGGTCCCATCCCCAAGTTCGTCCGCCGAAAAAAATGCCCAAAAAACAGGTGGGCTATAGCCTTGGGGGGAGGGGCTTGCCAAGTTCGTCCGCCGGACTAGGAATGGGACGAGACTTTGCGAGCGCCCTCCTTGTGCCAAAAATAGGCCGCGGGCACAGCCGCGCCCAAAAATAAGCCCCCGAAGGACCCGTCCCCATGTTCGTCCGCCGCAAAAATGCCCAAAAAACAGGTGGGCTATAGCCTTGGGGGGAGGGGTGGCCAACTTCGTCCGGCGGACTCGGAATGGGGCGAGACTTTGCGAGCGCCCTCCGTGTGCCAAAACGAGGCCGCGGGCACAGCCGTACCCAAAAATACGCCACCTAAGTCCCGTCCCCAAGTTCGTCCGTCGCAAAAATGCCCAAAAAACGGGTGGGCTATAGCCTTGGGTGGAGGGGCTGGCCAACTTCGTCCGCCGGACTCGGAATTGGATGAGACTTTGTGAGTGCCCTCCGTTTGCCAAAAATAGGCCGCTGGAACAGCCGTGCGCAAAAATAAGCCCCCGAAGGTCCCGTCCCCAAGTTCGTCCGCCGCAAAAATTCCCAAAAAACGGGTGGGCTATAGCCTTGGGGGGACGGGCTGGCCAACTTCGTCCGCCGGACTCGGAATGGGGCTAGACTTTGCGAGCGCCCTCCGTGTGACAAAAATAGTCCGCGGGCACAGCCGCGTCCAAAAATAAGCCCCCGAAGGTCCCGTCCCCAAGTTCGTCCGCCGCAAAAAGTCCCAAAACACGGGTGGGCTAGCCGTGGGGGGAGGGGCTGGCCCACTTCGTCCGCCGGACTCGGAATGGGGCGAGACTTTGTAAACGCCCTCCGTGTGGCAAAAATAGGCCACGGGCACAGCCGCGCCCAAAAATAAGCCCCCGAAGGTCCCGTCCCCAAGTTCGTCCGCCGCAAAAATGCCCAAAAAAAGGGTGGCCTAAAGCCTTGGGGGGAGGGGCTGGCCAACTTCGTCCACCGGACTCGGAATGGGGCGAGACTTTGCGAGCGGCCTCCGTGTGCCAAAAATAGGCCGCGGGCACAGCTGCGCCCAAAAATAAGCCCCCGAAGGTCCCATCCCCAAGTTCGACCTCCGCAAAAATGCCCAAAAAATGGGTGGGCTATAGCCCTGGGGGGAGGGGCTGGCCAACTTCGTCATCCGGACTCGGAATGGGGCGAGACTTTGCGAGTGCCCTCCGTGTGCCAAAAATAGGCCGCGTGCACAGCCGCGCCCAAAAATAAGCCCCCGAAGGTCCCATCCCCATGTTCGTCCGCCGCAAAAATGCCCAAAAAACGGGTGGGCTATAGCCTTGGGGGGAGGGGCTGGCCAACTTCGTCCGCCGGACTCGGAATGGGCCGAGACTTTGCGAGCGGCCTCCGTGTACCAAAAATAGGCCACGGGGACAGCCGCGCCCAAAAATAAGCCCCCGAAGGTCCCGTCCCCAAGTTCGTCCGCCGCAAAAATGCGCAAAAAACGGGTGGGCTATAGCCTTGGGGGGAGGGGCTGGCCAACTTAGTCCGCCGGACTCAAAATGGGGCAAGACTTTAAGAGCGCCCTCCGTGTGCCAAAAATAGGCCGTGGGCATAGCCGCACCCAAAAATAAGCCCCCGAAGGTCCCGTCCGCAAGTTCGTCCGCCGCAAAAATGCCCAAAAAACGGGTGGGCTATAGCCTTGGGGGGAGGGGCTGGCCAACTTCGTCCGCCGGACTCGGAATGGGGCGAGACTTTGCGAGCGGCCTCCGTGTGCCAAAAATAGGCCACGGGCACAGCCGCGCCCAAAAATAAGCCCCCGAAGGTCCCGTCCCCAAGTTCGTCCGCCGCAAAAAGTCCCAAAAAACGGGTGGGCTAGCCTTGGGGGGAGGGGCGGGCCAACTTCGTCCGCCGGACTCGGAATGGGGTGAGACTTTGCAAACGCCCTCCGTGTGCCACAAATAGGCTGCGGGCACAGCCGCGCCCAAAAATAAGCCGCCGAAGGTCCCGTCCCCAAGATGGTCAGCCGCAAAAATGCCCAAAAATGGGCGGCTATAGCCTGGGGGAGGGGCGGGCCAACTTCGTCCGCCGGACTCGGAATGGGACGAGACTTTAAGAGCGCCCTCCGTGTGCCAAAAATAGGCCGCGGGCATAGCCGCACCCAAAAATAAGCCCCCGAAGGTCCCGTCCCCATGTTCGCCCGCCGCAAGAATGCCCAAAAACCGGGTGGGCTATAGCCTTGGGGGGAGGGGCTGGCCAACTTCGTCCGCAGGACTCGGAATGTGGTGAGACTTTACGAACGCCCTCCGTGTGCCAAAAATAGGCTGCGGGCACAGCCGTGCCCAAAAATAAGCCCCCGAAGGTCCCGTCCCCATGTTCGCCCGCCGCAAAAATGCCCAAAAAACGGGTGGGCTATAGCCTTGGGGGGAGGGGCTGGCCAACTTAGTCCGCCGGACTCGGAATGGGGCGAGACTTTAAGAGCGCCCTCCGTGTGCCAAAAATAGGCCGCGGGCACAGCCGCGCCCAAAAATAATCCCCCGAAGGTCCCGTCCCCAAGTTCGTCCGCCGCAAAAAAGCCCAAAAAACGGGTGGGCTATAGCCTTGGGGGGAGGGGCTGGCCAACTTCGTCCGCCGGACTCGGAATGGGGCGAGACTTTGCGAGCGGCCTCCATGTGCCAAAAATAGGCCACGGGCACAGCCGCGCCCAAAAATAAGCCCCCGAAGGTCCCGTCCCCAAGTTCGTCCGCCGCAAAAAGTCCCAAAAAACGGGTGGGCTAGCCTTGGGGGGAGGGGCGGGCCAACTTCGTCCGCCGGACTCGGAATGGGGTGAGACTTTGCAAACGCCCTCCGTGTGCCACAAATAGGCTGCGGGCACAGCCGCGCCCAAAAATAAGCCGCCGAAGGTCCCGTCCCCAAGATGGTCAGCCGCAAAAATGCCCAAAAAATGGGTGGGCTATAGCCTAGGGGGGAGGGGCTGGCCAACTTCGTCCGCCGGACTCGGAATGGGACGAGACTTTAAGAGCGCCCTCCGTGTGCCAAAAATAGGCCGCGGGCATAGCCGCACCCAAAAATAAGCCCCCGAAGGTCCCGTCCCCATGTTCGCCCGCCGCAAGAATGCCCAAAAACCGGGTGGGCTATAGCCTTGGGGGGAGGGGCTGGCCAACTTCGTCCGCAGGACTCGGAATGTGGTGAGACTTTACGAACGCCCTCCGTGTGCCAAAAATAGGCTGCGGGCACAGCCGTGCCCAAAAATAAGCCCCCGAAGGTCCCGTCCCCATGTTCGCCCGCCGCAAAAATGCCCAAAAAACGGGTGGGCTATAGCCTTGGGGGGAGGGGCTGGCCAACTTAGTCCGCCGGACTCGGAATGGGACGAGAGTTTGCGAGCGCTCTCCGTGTGCCAAAAATAGGGCGCGGGCACAGCTGGACCCAAAAATAAGCCCCCGGAGGTCCTGTGCCCAAGTTCGTCGGCTGCAAAAATGCCCAAAAAACGGGTGGGCTATAGCCCTGGGGGGAGGCGCTGGCCCACTTCGTCCGCCGGACTCGAAATGGGGTGAGACTTTGCGAGCGCCCTCCGTGTACCAAAAATAGGCCGCGACCACAGCCGCGCCCAAAAATATGCCCCTGAAGGTCCCGTCCCCAAGTTCGTCCGCCGCAAAAATGCCCAAAAAACGGGTGGGCTATAGCCTTGGGGGCAGGGGCTGGCCACCTTCGTCCGCCGGACTCGGAATGGGGCGAGACTTTGCGAGCGTCCTCCGTGTGGCAAAAATAGGTCGGGGGAACAGCCGCGCCCAAAAATAAGCCCCCGAAGGTCCCGTCCCCAAGTTCGTCCGCCGCAAAAATGCCCAAAAAACGAGTGGGCTATAGCCTTGGGGGGAGGGGCTGGCCAACTTCGTCCGCCGGACTTGGAATGGGGCGAGACATTGCGAGTGGCCTCCGTGTGCCAAAAATAGGCCGCGTGCACAGCCTTGCCCAAAAATAAGCCCCCGAAGGTCCCGTCCCCATGTTCGCCCGCCGCAAAAATGCCCAAAAAACGGGTGGGCTATAGCCTTGGGGGGAGGGGCTGGCCAACTTAGTCCGCCGGACTCGGAATGGGGCGAGACTTTAAGAGCGCCCTCCGTGTGCCAAAAATAGGCCGCGGGCAGAGCCGCACCCAAAAATAAGCCCCCGAAGGTCCCGTCCCCAAGTTCCCCCGCCGCAAAAATGCCAAAAAAACGGGTGGGCTATAGCCTTGGGGGGAGGGGCTGGCCCACTTCGTCCGCCGGACTCGGAATGGGGCGAGACTTTGCGAGCGGCCTCCGTGTGCCAAAAATAGGCCGCGTACACAGCCTTGCCCAAAAATAAGCCCCCGAAGGTGCCGTCCCCAAGTTCGTCCGCCGCAAAAATGCCCAGAAAACTGATGGCCAATAGCCTTGGCGGGAGGGGCTGGCCAACTTCGTCCGCCGGACTCGGAATGGGGCGAGCCTTTGCGATTGCCCTCCGTGTGCCAAAAATAGGCCGTGGGCACAGCCGCACAAAAAAATAAGCCCCCGAAGGTCCCGTCCCCAAGTTCGTCCGCCGCAAAAATGCCCAAAAAACGGGTGGGCTATAGCCTTTGGGGGAGGGGATGGCCGACTTCGTCCGCCGGACTCGGAATGGGACGAGACTTTGTGAGCGCCCTCCGTGTGCCAAAAATAGGCCACGGGCACAGCCGCGCCCAAAAATAAGCCCCCGAAGGTGCCGTCCCCAAGTTCGTCCGCCGCAAAAATGCCCAAAAAACGGGTGGGCTATAGCCCTGGGGGGAGGCGCTGGCCCACTTCGTCCGCCGGACTCGAAATGGGGTGAGACTTTGCGAGCGCCCTCCGTGTACCAAAAATAGGCCGCGACCACAGCCGCGCCCAAAAATATGCCCCCGAAGGTCCCGTCCCCAAGTTCGTCCGCCGCAAAAATGCCCAAAAAATGGGTGGGCTATAGCCTTGGGGAAGGGGCTGGCCAACTTCGTCTGCCGGACTCGGAATGGGGCGAGCCTTTGCGAGCGCCCTCCGTGTGCCAAAAATAGGCCGCGGGCATAGCCGCACCCAAAAATAAGCCCCCGAAGGTCCCGTCCCCAAGTTCGTCCGCCGCAAAAATGCCCAAAAAACGGGTGGGCTATAGCCTTTGGGGGAGGGGATGGCCGACTTCGTCCGCCGGACTCGGAATGGGACGAGACTTTGTGAGCGCCCTCCGTGTGCCAAAAATAGGCCACGGGCACAGCCGCGCCAAAAAATAAGCCCCCGAAGGTGCCGTCCCCAAGTTCGTCCGCCGCAAAAATGCCCAGAAAACTGGTGGCCAATAGCCTTGGCGGGAGGGGCTGGCCAACTTCGTCCGCCGGACTCGGAATGGGGCGAGCCTTTGCGATTGCCCTCCGTGTGCCAAAAATAGGCCGTGGGCACAGCCGCACAAAAAAATAAGCCCCCGAAGGTCCCGTCCCCAAGTTCGTCCGCCGCAAAAATGCCCAAAAAACGGGTGGGCTATAGCCTTTGGGGGAGGGGATGGCCGACTTCGTCCGCCGGACTCGGAATGGGACGAGACTTTGTGAGCACCCTCCGTGTGCCAAAAATAGGCCACGGCACAGCCGCGCCAAAAATAAGCTCCCCGAAGGTGCCGCCCAAGTTCGTCCGCCGCAAAATGCCTGTAAAATGGCCAATAGCCTTGGCGGGAGGGGCTGGCCAACTTCGTCCGCCGGACTGAATGGGGCGAGCCTTGCGATTGCCCTCCGTGTGCCAAAATAGGCCGTGGGCACAGCCGCACAAAAAATAAGCCCCAAGGTCCCGTCCCCAAGTTCGTCCGCCGCAAAAATGCCCAAAAAACGGGTGGGCTATAGCCTTTGGGGGAGGGGATGGCCGACTTCGTCCGCCGGACTCGGAATGGGACGAGACTTTGTGAGCACCCTCCGTGTGCCAAAAATAGGCCACGGGCACAGCCGCGCCCAAAAATAAGCCCCCGAAGGTGCCGTCCCCAAGTTCGTCCGCCGCAAAAATGCCCAGAAAACTGGTGGCCTATAGCCTTGGCGGGAGGGGCTGGCCAACTTCGTCCGCCGGACTCGGAATGGGGCGAGCCTTTGCGATTGCCCTCCGTGTGCCAAAAATAGGCCGTGGGCACAGCCGCACAAAAAAATAAGCCCCCGAAGGTCCCGTCCCCAAGTTCGTCCGCCGCAAATATGCCCAAAACACGGGTGGGCTATAGCCTTGGGGGGAGGGGCTGGCCCACTTCGTCCGCCGGACTCGGAATGGGGCGAGACTTTGCGAGCACCCTTCGTGTGCCAAAAATAGGCTGCAGGCACAGCCGCGCCCAAAAATAAGCCCCCGAAGGTCCCATCCCCAAGTTCGCCCGCCGCAAAAATGCCCAAAAAACGGGTGGGCTATAGCCTTGGGGGGAGGGGATGGCCAACTTCGTCCGCCGGACTCGGAATGGGGCGAGACTTTGCGAGCGCCCTCCGTGTGAAAAAAATAGGCTGCAGGCACAGCCGCGCCCAAAAATAAGCCCCCGAAGGTCCTCCCAAGTTCGTCCGCAGCAAAAATGCCCAAAAAACGGGTGGGCTACAGCCTTGGGGGGAGGGGCTGGCCAAGTTCGTCCGCCGGACTCGGAATGGGACGAGACTTTCCGAGCGCCCTCCGTGTGCCAAAAATAGGCCGCGGGCACAGCCGCGCCCAAAAATAAGCCCCCGAAGTTCCCGTCCCCAAGTTCGTCCGCAGCAAAAATGCCCAAAAAACGGGTGGGCTATAGCCTTGGGGGGAGGGGCTGGCCAAGTTCGTCCGCCGGACTCGGAATGGGGCGAGACTTTGCGAGCGCCCTCCGTGTGCCAAAATAGGTCAGGCACAGCCGCGCCCAAAAATAAGCCCCCGAAGGTCCCGTCCCCAAGTTCGTCCGCCGCAAAAATGCCCAAAAAACGGGTGGGCTATACCCTTGGGGGGAGGGGCTGGCCAACTTCGTCCGCCGGACTCGGAATGGGGCGAGACTTTGCCAGCACCCTCCGTGTGCCAAAAATAGGCCCCTGGCACAGCCGCGCCAAAAATTAAGCCCCCGATGGGCCCGCCCCAAGTTCGTCCGCCGCAAAAATGCCCAAAAAATGGGTGGGCTATAGCCTTGGGGGGAGGGGCTGGCCAACTTCGTCCGCCGGACTCGGAATGGGGCGAGACTTTGCGAACGCCGTCTGTGTGCCAAAAATAGGCCGCGGGCGCAGCCCCGCCCAAAAATAAGCTCCCGAAGGACCCGTCCCCATGTTCGTCCGCCGCAAAAATGCCCAAAAAACGGGTGGGCTATAGCCTTGGGGGGAGGGGCTGGCCAAATTCGTCCGCCGGACTCCGAATGGGGCGAGACTTTGCGAGCGCCCTCCGTGTGCCAAAAATAGGCAGCGGGCACAGCCGCACCCAAAAATAAGCCCCCGAAGGTCCCGTTCCCAAGTTCGTCCGCCGCAAAAATGGCCAAAAAATGGTGGGCTATAGCCTTGGGGGGAGGGGCTGGCCCACTTCGTCCGCCGGACTCGGAATGGGGCGAGACTTTGCAGCGCTCCGTGTGCCAAAATAGGCCACGGGCACAGCTGCACCCAAAAATAAGCCCCGAAGGTCCCGCCCCAAGTTCGTCCGCCACAAAATGCCCAAAAACGGGTGGGCTATACCCTTGGGGAGGGGTTGGCCAAATTCGTCCGCTCGGACTCGGAATGGGGCGAGACTTTGCGAGCGCCATCCGTGTGCCAAAGAAGGCCGCGGCACAGCCGCGCCCAAAAATAAGCCCCGAAGGTCCCGTCCCCAAGTTCGCCGAACGTAAAATGTCCAAAACGGGTGGGCTATAGCCTTGGGGGAGGGCTGGCCAACTTCGTCCGCCGACTCGGAATGGGGCGAGACATTGCGAGCACCCTCCGTGTGCCAAAAATAGGCTGCGGGTACAGCCGCACCCAAAAATAAGCCCCCGAAGGTCCCGTCCCCAAGTTCATCCGCCGCAAAAATGCCCAAAAAATGGGTGGGCTATAGCCTTGGGGGGAGGGGCTGGCCGACTTCGTCCGCCGGACTCGGAATGGGGCGAGACTTTGCGAGCGCCCTCCATGTGAAAAAAATAGGCTGCAGGCACAGCCGCGCCCAAAAATAAGCCCCCGAAGGTCCCGTCCCCAAGTTCGTCCGCCGCAAAAATGCCCAAAAAACGGGTGGGCTATAGCCTTGGGGGGAGGGGCTGGCCAAGTTCGTCCGCCGGACTCGGAATGGGGCGAGACTTTCCAAGCGCCCTCCGTGTGCCAAAAATAGGCCGCGGGCACAGCCGCGCCCAAAAATAAGCCCCCGAAGTTCCCGTCCCCAAGTTCGTCCGCAGCAAAAATGCTCAAAAAACGGGTGGGCTATAGCCTTGGGGGGAGGGGCTGGACAAGTTTGTCCGCCGGACTCGGAATGGGGCGAGACTTTGCGAGCGCCCTTTGTGTGCCAAAAATAGGCCGTGGGCACAGCTGCGCCCAAAAATAAACTCCCGAAGGTCCTGTCCCCAAGTTCGTCCGCCGCAAAAATGCCCAAAAAACGGGTGGGCTATACCCTTGGGGGGAGGGGCTGGCCAACTTCGTCCGCCGGACTCGGAATGGGGCGAGACTTTGCCAGCACCCTCCGTGTGCCAAAAATAGGCCCCTGGCACAGCCGCGCCCAAAAATAAGCCCCCGAAGGTCCCGTCCCCAAGTTCGTCCGCCGCAAAAATGCCCAAAAAATGGGTGGGCTATAGCCTTGGGGGGAGGGGCTGGCCAACTTCGTCCGCCGGACTCGGAATGGGGCGAGACTTTGCGAACGCCGTCTGTGTGCCAAAAATAGGCCGCGGGCGCAGCCCCGCCCAAAAATAAGCTCCCGAAGGACCCGTCCCCATGTTCGTCCGCCGCAAAAATGCCCAAAAAACGGGTGGGCTATAGCCTTGGGGGGAGGGGCTGGCCAAATTCGTCCGCCGGACTCCGAATGGGGCGAGACTTTGCGAGCGCCCTCCGTGTGCCAAAAATAGGCAGCGGGCACAGCCGCACCCAAAAATAAGCCCCCGAAGGTCCCGTTCCCAAGTTCGTCCGCCGCAAAAATGGCCAAAAAATGGGTGGGCTATAGCCTTGGGGGGAGGGGCTGGCCCACTTCGTCCGCCGGACTCGGAATGGGGCGAGACTTTGCGAGCGCCCTCCGTGTGCCAAAAATAGGCCACGGGCACAGCTGCACCCAAAAATAAGCCCCCGAAGGTCCCGTCCCCAAGTTCGTCCGCCACAAAAATGCCCAAAAAACGGGTGGGCTATAGCCTTGGGGGGAGGGGCTGGCCAAATTCGTCCGCCGGACTCGGAATGGGGCGAGACTTTGCGAGCGCCGTCCGTGTGCCAAAAGAAGGCCGCGGGCACAGCCGCGCCCAAAAATAAGCCCCCGAAGGTCCCGTCCCCAAGTTCGTCGAACGTAAAAATGTCCAAAAAACGGGTGGGCTATAGCCTTGGGGGGAGGGGCTGGCCAACTTCGTCCGCCGGACTCGGAATGGGGCGAGACTTTGCCAGCACCCTCCATGTGCCAAAAATAGGCCGCGGGCACAGCCGCGCCCAAAAATAAGCCCCCGAAGGTCCCGTCCCCAAGTTCGTTCGCCGCAAAAATGCCCAAAAAACGGGTGGGCTATAGCCTTGGGGGGAGGGGCTGGCCAAATTCGTCCGCCGGACTCCGAATGGGGCGAGACTTTGCGAGCGCCCTCCGTGTGCCAAAAATAGGCAGCGGGCACAGCCGCACCCAAAAATAAGCCCCCGAAGGTCCTGCCTCCCAAGTTCGTCCGCCGCAAAAATGCCCAAAAAACGGGTGGGCTATAGCCTTGGGGGGAGGGGCTGGCCCACTTCGTCCGCCGGACTCGGAATGGGGCGAGACTTTGCGAGCGCCCTCCGTGTGCCAAAAATAGGCCACGGGCACAGCTGCACCCAAAAATAAGCCCCCGAAGGTCCCGTCCCCAAGTTCGTCCGCCACAAAAATGCCCAAAAAACGGGTGGGCTATAGCGTTGGGGGGAGGGGCTGGCCAAATTCGTCCGCCGGACTCGGAATGGGGCGAGACTTTGCGAGCGCCGTCCGTGTGCCAAAAGAAGGCCGCGGGCACAGCCGCGCCCAAAAATAAGCCCCCGAAGGTCCCTTCCCGAAGTTCGTCGAACGTAAAAATATCCAAAAAACGGGTGGGCTATAGCCTTGGGGGGAGGGCCTGGGCCACTTCGTCCGCCGTACTCGGAATGGGGCGAGACTTTGCGAGAGCCCTCCGTGTGCCAAAAATAGGACGCAGGCACAGCCGCGCCCAAAAATATGCTCCCGAAGGTGCCGTCCCAGGTTTCGTCCGCCGCAAAAATGCCCAAAAAATGGGTGGGCTATAGCCTTGGGGGGAGGGGCTGGCCCACTTCGTCCGCCGGACTCAGAATGGGTCGAGACTTTGGGAGCGCCCTCCGTGTGCCAAAAATAGGCCGCGGGCATAGCCGTACCCAAAAATAAGCCCCCGACGGTCCCGTCCCCAAGTTCGTCCGCCGCAAAAATGCCCAAAAAACGGGTGGGCTATAGCCTTGGGGGGAGGGGCTGGCCAACTTCGTCCGCCGGACTCGGAATGGGATGAGACTTTGCGAGCGCCCTCTGTGTGCCAAAAATAGGCCGCGGGCACAGCCGCATCCAAAAATAAGCGCCCGAAGGTCCCGTCCCCAAGTTCGTCCGCCTCAAAAATGCCCAAAAAACGGGTGGGCTATAGCGTTGGGGGGAGGGGCTGGCCAAATTCGTCCGCCGGACTCGGAATGGGGCGAGACTTTGCGAGCGCCGTCCGTGTGCCAAAAGAAGGCCGCGGGCACAGCCGCGCCCAAAAATAAGCCCCCGAAGGTCCCTTCCCGAAGTTCGTCGAACGTAAAAATATCCAAAAAACGGGTGGGCTATAGCCTTGGGGGGAGGGCCTGGGCCACTTCGTCCGCCGTACTCGGAATGGGGCGAGACTTTGCGAGAGCCCTCCGTGTGCCAAAAATAGGACGCAGGCACAGCCGCACCCAAAAATATGCTCCCGAAGGTGCCGTCCCAGGTTTCGTCCGCCGCAAAAATGCCCAAAAAATGGGTGGGCTATAGCCTTGGGGGGAGGGGCTGGCCCACTTCGTCCGCCGGACTCAGAATGGGTCGAGACTTTGGGAGCGCCCTCCGTGTGCCAAAAATAGGCCGCGGGCATAGCCGTACCCAAAAATAAGCCCCCGACGGTCCCGTCCCCAAGTTCGTCCGCCGCAAAAATGCCCAAAAAACGGGTGGGCTATAGCCTTGGGGGGAGGGGCTGGCCAACTTCGTCCGCCGGACTCGGAATGGGATGAGACTTTGCGAGCGCCCTCTGTGTGCCAAAAATAGGCCGCGGGCACAGCCGCATCCAAAAATAAGCGCCCGAAGGTCCCGTCCCCAAGTTCGTCCGCCTCAAAAATGCCCAAAAAACGGGTGGGCTATAGCCTTGGGGGGAGGGGATGGCCAAATTCGTCCGCCAGACTCGGATGGGGTGAGACTTTGCGAGCGCCCTACGTTTGCCAAAATAGGCCGCAGGCACAGCCGTGCCCAAAAATAAGCACCCGAAGGTCCCGTCCCCAAGTTCGTCGAACGCAAAAATGCCCAAAAAACGGGTGGGCTATAGCCTTGGGGGGAGGGGCTGGCCAACTTCGTCCGCCGGACTCGGAATGGGACGAGGCTTTGCAAGCGCCCTCCGTGTGCCAAAAATAGGCCGCGGGCACAGCCGCGCCCAAAAATAAGCCCCCGAAGGTCCCGTCCCCAAGTTCGTCCGCCGCAAAAATGCCCAAAAAATGGGTGGGCTATAGCCTTGGGGGGAGACTTTAGGAGCAGTCTCAGTGTGCAAAAAATAGGCCGCGGGAACAGCCGCACCCAAAAAAAATCCCCCGAAGGTCCCGTCCCCAAGTTCGTCCGCCGCAAAAATGCCCAAAAAACGGGTGGGCTATAGCCTTGGGGGGAGGGGCTGGCCAACTTCGTCCGCCGGACTCGGAATGGGGCGAGACTTTACGAGCAGTCTCAGTGTGCAAGAAATAGGCCGCGGGAACAGCCGCGCCCAAAAAAAAGCCCCCGAAGGTCCCGTCCCCAAGTTCGTCCGCCGCAAAAATGCCCAAAAAATGGGTGGGCTATAGCCTTGGGGGGAGGGGCTGGCCAACTTCGTCCGCCGGACTCGGAATGGGGCGAGACTTTGCGAACGCCGTCTATGTGCCAAAAATAGGCCGTGGGCGCAGCCCCGCCCAAAAATAAGCTCCCGAAGGACCCGTCCCCATGTTCGTCCGCCGCAAAAATGCCCAAAAAACGGGTGGGCTATAGCCTTGGGGGGAGGGGCTGGCCAAATTCGTCCGCCGGACTCGGAATGGGGCGAGACTTTGCGAGCGCCCTCCGTGTGCAACAAATAGGCCCCTGGAACAGCCGCGCCCAAAAATAAGCTCCCGAAGGACCCGTCCCCATGTTCGTCCGCCGCAAAAATGCCCAAAAAACGGGTGGGCTATAGCCTTGGGGGGAGGGGCTGGCCAAATTCGTCCGCCGGACTCGGAATGGGGCGAGACTTTGCGAGCGCCCTCCGTGTGCCAAAAATAGGCCCCTGGCACAGCCGCGCCCAAAAATAAGCTCCCGAAGGACCCGTCCCCATGTTCGTCCGCCGCAAAAATGCCCAAAAAACGGGTGGGCTATAGCCTTGGGGGGAGGGGCTGGCCAAATTCGTCCGCCGGACTCCGAATGGGGCGAGACTTTGCGAGCGCCCTCCGTGTTCCAAAAATAGGCAGCGGGCACAGCCGTACCCAAAAATAAGCCCCCGAAGGTCCCGTTCCCAAGTTCGTCCGCCGCAAAAATGGCCAAAAAATGGTGGGCTATAGCCTTGGGGGGAGGGGCTGGCCCACTTCGTCCGCCGGACTCGGAATGGGGCGAGACTTTGCGAGCGCCCTCCGTGTGCCAAAAATAGGCCACGGGCACAGC
Source organism: Citrus mangshanensis (assembly GCA_030449895.1). Lineage (NCBI taxonomy): Eukaryota > Viridiplantae > Streptophyta > Magnoliopsida > Sapindales > Rutaceae > Citrus > Citrus mangshanensis. The sequence goes on along the minus strand of JASUUJ010000106.1, from coordinate 34,537 downwards.
CGCGCCCAAAAATAAGCCCCCGAAGGTCCCGTCCCCAAGTTCGTTCGCCGCAAAAATGCCCAAAAAATGGGTGGGCTATAGCCTTGGGGGTAGGGGCTGGCCAATTCGTCCGCCGGACGCGGAATGGGGCGAGACTTTGCTAGCACCCTCCGTGTGCCAAAAATAGGCCACAGGCACAGCCGCGCCAAAAAATAAGCCACCGAAGGTCCCGTCCCCAAGTTCGTCGAACGCAAAAATGCCCAAAAAACGGTTGGGCTATAGCCTTGGGGGGAGGGGCTGGCCAAATTCGTCCGCCGGACTCGGAATGGGGCGAGACTTTGCGAGCACCCTCCGTTTGCCAAAAATAGGCCGCGGACACAGCCGCGCCCAAAAATAAGCCCCCGAAGGTCCCGTCCCCAATTTCGTACGCCGCAAAAATGCACAAAAAACGGGTGGGCTATAGCCTTGGGGGGAGGGGCTGGCCCACTTCGTCCGCCGGACTCGGAATGGGGCGAGACTTTACGAGCAGTCTCAGTGTGCAAGAAATAGGCCGTGGGCACAGCCGCGCCCAAAAATAAGCTCCCGAAGGTCCCATCCCCAAGTTCGTCCGACGCAAAAATGCCCAAAAAACAGGTGGGCTATAGCCTTGGGGGGAGGGGCTGGCCAACTTCGTCCGCCGGTCTCGAAATGGGGCGAGACTTTGCGAGCGCCCTACGTGTGCCAAAAATAGGCCGCGGGCACAGCCGCACCCAAAAATAAGCACCCGAAGGTCCCGTCCCCAAGTTCGTCTGCCGCAAAAATTCCCAAAAAATGGGTGGGCTATAGCCTTGGGGGGAGGGCCTGGGCCACTTCGTCCGCCGTACTCGGAATGGGGCGAGACTTTGCGAGAGCCCTCCGTGTGCCAAAAATAGGACGCAGGCACAGCCGCGCCCAAAAATATGCTCCCGAAGGTGCCGTCCCAGGTTTCGTCCGCCGCAAAAATGCCCAAAAAATGGGTGGGCTATAGCCTTGGGGGGAGGGGCTGGCCCACTTCGTCCGCCGGACTCAGAATGGGTCGAGACTTTGGGAGCGCCCTCCGTGTGCCAAAAATAGGCCGCGGGCATAGCCGCACCCAAAATAAGCCCCGACGGTCCCGCCCCCAAGTTCGTCCGCCGCAAAATGCCCAAAAACGGGTGGGCTATAGCCTTGGGGGAGGGGCTGGCCAACTTCGTCCGCCGGACTCGGAATGGGATGAGACTTTGCTAGCGCCTCTGTGTGCCAAAAGGCCGTGGGCACAGCCGCATCCAAAATAAGCGCCCGAAGGTCCCGCCCCAAGTTCGTCCGCCTCAAAATGCCCAAAAACGGTGGGCTATAGCCTTGGGGGAGGGGATGGCCAAATTGTCCGCCGACTCGGATGGGGTGAGACTCTGCGAGCGCCCTACGTTTGCAAAAATAGGCCGCAGGCACAGCCGTGCCCAAAAATAAGCACCCGAAGGTCCCGTCCCCAAGTTCGTCGAACGCAAAATGCCCAAAAACGGGTGGGCTATAGCCTTGGGGGAGGGGCTGGCCAACTCGTCCGCTCGGACTCGGAATGGGACGAGGCTTTGCAAGCGCCTCCGTGTGCCAAAATAGGCCGCGGGCACAGCCGCGCCCAAAAGAAGCCCCCGAAGGTCCGTCCCCAAGTTCGTCCGCAAAATGCCCAAAAATGGGTGGGCTATAGCCTTGGGGGAGACTTTAGAGCAGTCTCAAAAAATAGGCGGGAACAGCCGCACCCAAAAAAATCCCCGAAGGTCCCGTCCCCAAGTTCGTCCGCCGCAAAATGCCCAAAAACGGGTGGGCTATAGCCTTGGGGGGAGGGGCTGGCCAACTTCGTCCGCCGGACTCGGAATGGGGCGAGACTTTAGGAGCAGTCTCAGTGTGCAAGAAATAGGCCGTGGGAACAGCCGCGCCCAAAAAAAATCCCCCGAAGGTCCCGTCCCCAAGTTCGTCCGCCGCAAAAATGCCCAAAAAACGGGTTGGCTATAGCCTTCGGGAGGGGGCCACTCGGACGCGGAATGGGGCGAGACTTTGGGAGCAGTCTCAGTGTGCCAAAAATAGGCCACGGGAACAGCCGCGCCAAAAAATAAGCCACCGAAGGTCCCGTCCCCAAGTTCGTCGAACGCAAAAATGCCCAAAAAACGGTTGGGCTATAGCCTTGGGGGGAGGGGCTGGCCAAATTCGTCCGCCGGACTCGGAATGGGGCGAGACTTTGCGAGCACCCTCCGTTTGCCAAAAATAGGCCGCGGGCACAGCCGCGCCCAAAAATAAGCCCCCGAAGGTCCCGTCCCCAATTTCGTACGCCGGAAAAATGCCCAAAAAACGGGTGGGCTATAGCCTTGGGCGGAGGGGCTGGCCAACTTCGTCCGCCGGTCTCGAAATGGGACGAGACTTTGCGAGCGCCCTACGTGTGCCAAAAATAGGCCGCGGACAAAGCCGCACCCAAAAATAAGCCCCCGAAGGTCCCGTCCCCAAGTTCGTCCGTCGCAAAAATGCCCAAAAAATGGGTGGGCTATAGCCTTGGGGGGAGGGGCTGGCCCACTTCGTCCGCCGTACTCGGAATGGGGCGAGACTTTGCGAGAGCCATCCGTGTGCCAAAAATAGGCTGCAGGCACAGCCGCGCCCAAAAATAAGCCCCCGAAGGTGCCGTCCCAGGTTTCGTCCGCCGCAAAAATGCCCAAAAAATGGGTGGGCTATAGCCTTGGGGGGAGGGGCTGGCCCACTTCGTCCGCCGGACTCGGAATGGGTCGAGACTTTGGGAGCGCCCTCCGTGTGCCAAAAATAGGCCGCGGGCACAGCCGCACCCAAAAATAAGCCCCCGGAGGTCCCGTCCCCAAGTTCGTCCGCCGCAAAAATGCCCAAAAAACGGGTGGGCTATAGCCTTGGGGGGAGGGGATTGCCAAATTCGTCCGCCAGAATCGGATGGGGTGAGACTTTGCGAGCGCCCTACGTTTGCCAAAAATAGGCCGCAGGCACAGCCGTGCCCAAAAATAAGCACCCGAAGGTCCCGTCCCCAAGTTCGTCGAACGCAAAAAAGCCCAAAAAACGGGTGGGCTATAGCCTTGTGGGGAGGGGCTGGCCAACTTCGTCCGCCGGACTCGGAATGGGGCGAGACTTTGCAAGCGCCCTCCGTGTGCCAAAAATAGGCCGCGGTCACAGCCGCGCCCAAAAATAAGCCCCGAAGGTCCCGTCCCCAAGTTCGTCCGCCGCAAAAATGCCCAAAAAACGGGTGGGCTATAGCCTTGGGGGGAGGGGCTGGCCAACTTCGTCCGCCGGACTCGGAATGGGACGAGACTTTGCGAGCGCCCTCTGTGTGCCAAAAATAGGCCGCGGGCACAGCCGCGCCCAAAAATAAGCCCCCGAAGGTCCCATCCCCAAGTTCGTCCGCCGCAAAAATGCCCAAAAAACAGGTGGGCTATAGCCTTGGGGGGAGGGGCTGGCCAACTTCGTCCGCCGGACTCGGAATGGGGCGAGACTATACGAGCAGTCTCAGTGTGCAAAAAATAGGCCGCGGGAACAGCCGCGCCCAAAAAAAAGCCCCCGAAGGTCCCGTCCCCAAGTTCGTCCGCCGCAAAAATGCCCAAAAAACGGGTGGGCTATAGCCTTGGGGGGAGGGGCTGGCCAACTTCGTCCGCCGGACTCGGAATGGGGCGAGACTTTGCGAGCTCCCTCCGTGTGCCAAAATAGGCCACGGACACAGCCGCACCCAAAATAAGCCCCCGAAGGTCCCGTCCCCAAGTTCGTCCGCCGCAAAATGCCTAAAAACGGGTGGGCTATAGCCTTGGGGGGAGGGGCTGGCCAACTTCGTCCGCCGGACTCGGAATGGGGCGAGACGTTGCGAGCGCCCTCCGTGTGCCAAAAATAGGCAGCGGACGCAGCCGCGCCCAAAAATAATCCCCCGAAGGTCCCGTCCCCAAGTTCGTCCGCCGCAAAAATGCCCAAAAAACGGGTGGGCTATAGCCTTGTGGGGAGGGGCTGGCCAACTTCGTCCGCCGGACTCGGAATGGGGCGAGACTTTGCGAGCGCCTCCGTGTGCTGTGCCAGGCCACGGGCACAGCTGCACTCCAAAAATAACCCCCCAAGGTCCCGTCCCCAAGTTCGTCCGCCGCAAAAATGCCCAAAAAACGGGTGGGCTATAGCCTTGGGGGGAGGGGCTGGCCAACTTCGTCTGCCGGACTCGGAATGGGGCGAGACGTTGCGAGCGTCCTCCGTGTGCCAATAATAGGCAGCGGACGCAGCCGCGCCCAAAAATAAGCCCCCGAAGGTCCCGTCCCCAAGTTCGTCCGCCGCAAAAATGCCCAAAAAATGGGTGGGCTATGGCCTTGTGGGGAGGGGCTGGCCCACTTCGTCCGCCGGACTCGGAATGGGTCGAGACTTTGGGAGCGCCCTCCGTGTGCCAAAAATAGGCCGCGGGAACAGCCGCCCCCAAAAATAATCCCCCGGAGGTCCCGTCCCCAAGTTCGTCCGCCGCAAAAATGCCCAAAAAACGGGTGGGCTATAGCCTTGGGGGGAGGGGCTGGCCAAATTCGTCCGCCGGACTCGGAATGGGGCGAGACTTTGCGAGCGCCGTCCGTGTGCCAAAAATAAGCCACGGGCACGGCCGCGTCCAAAAATAAGCCCCGGAAGGTCCCGTCCCCAAGTTCATCCGCCGCAAAAATGCCCAAAAAACGGGTGGGCTATAGCCTTGGGGGGAGGGGCTGGCCAACTTCGTCCGCCGGACTCGGAATGGGACGAGACTTTGCGAGCGCCCTCTGTGTGCAAAAAATAGGCCGCGGGCAAATCCGCACCCAAAAATAAGTCCCCGAAGGTCCCGTCCCCAAGTTCGTCCACCGCAAAAATGCCCAAAAAACGGGTGGGCTATAGCCTTGGGGGGAGGGGCTGGCCAACTTCGTCCGCCGGACTCGGAATGGGGCGAGACTATACGAGCAGTCTCAGTGTGTAAAAAATAGGCCGCGGGAACAGCCGCGCCCAAAAAAAAGCCCCCGAAGGTCCCGTCCCCAAGTTCGTCCGCCGCAAAAATGCCCAAAAAACGGGTGGGCTATAGCCTTGGGGGAGGCTGGCCAACTCGTCCGCCGGACTCGGAATGGGGCGAGACTTTGCGAGCGCCTCCGTGTGCCAGGCCACGGGCACAGCCGCACCCAAAAATAAGCCCCGAACGTCCGGCCCCCACGTTCGTCCGCCTCAAAAATGCCCAAAAAAGGGGTGGGCTATAGCCTTGGGGGGAGGGGCTGGCCAACTTCGTCCGCCGGACTCGGAATGGGGCGAGACTTTGCGAGCGCCCTCCGTGTGCCATAAATAGGCCGCGGAAACAGCCGCACCCAAAAATAAGCCCCCGAAGGTCCCGTCCCCAAGTTCGTCCGCCGCAAAAATGCCCAAAAAAGGGGTGGGCTATAGCCTTGGGGGGAGGGGCTGGCCAACTTCGTCCGCCGGACTCGGAATGGGGCGAGACGTTGCGAACGCCCTCCGTGTGCCAAAAATAGGCCACGGGCACAGCCGCACCCAAAAATAAGCCCCCGAAGGTCCCGTCCCCAAGTTCGTCCGCCGCAAAAATGCCCAAAAAAGGGGTGGGCTATAGCCTTGGGGGGAGGGGCTGGCCAACTTCGTCCGCCGGACTCGGAATGGGGCGAGACGTTGCGAGCGCCCTCCGTGTGCCAAAAATAGGCAGCGTACGCAGCCGCGCCCAAAAATAAGCCCCCGAAGGTCCCGTCCCCAAGTTCGTCCGCCTCAAAAATGCCCAAAAAACGGGTGGGCTATAGCCTTGGGGGGAGGGGATGGCCAAATTCGTCCGCCAGACTCGGATGGGGTTTGACTTTGCGAGCGCCCTACGTTTGCCAAAAATAGGCCAAAATAGGCCGCAGGCACAGCCATGCCCAAAAATAAGCACCCGAAGGTCCCGTCCCCAAGTTCGTCGAACGCAAAAAAGCCCAAAAAACGGGTGGGCTATAGCCTTGTGGGGAGGGGCTGGCCAACTTCGTCCGCCGGACTCGGAATGGGGCGAGACTTTGCAAGCACCCTCCGTGTGCCAAAAATAGGCCGTGGGCACAGCCGCGCCCAAAAATAAGCCCCCGAAGGTCCCGTCCCCAAGTTCGTCCGCCGCAAAAATGCCCAAAAAACGGGTGGGCTATAGCCTTGGGGGGAGGGGCTGGCCAACTTCGTCAGCCGGACTCGGAATGGGGCGAGACTATACGAGCAGTCTCAGTGTGCAAAAAATAGGCCGCGGGAACAGCCGCGCCCAAAAAAAAGACCCCGAAGGTCCCGTCCCCAAGATCGTCCGCCGCACAAATGCCCAAAAACGGGTGGGCTATAGCCTTGGGGGAGGGGTTGGCCAACTCGTCCGCCGGACTCGGAATGGGGCGAGACTTTGCGAGCGCCTCCGTGTGCCAAAATAGGCCACGGCACAGCCGCACCCAAAAATAAGGCCCAAGGTCCCTCCCCAAGTTCGTCCGCCGCAAAATGCACAAAAACGGGTGGGCTATAGCCTTGGGGGAGGGGTAGCCAACTCGTCCGCTCGGACTCGGAATGGTGCGAGACTTTGCAGCGCCTCCGTGTGCAAAATAGGCTGCGGACACAGCCGCGCCCAAAAATAAGCACCCGAAGGTCCCGCCCCAAGTTCGTCGCCGCAAAAATGCCCAAAAACGGGTGGGCTATAGCCTTGGGGGAGGCTGGCCTACTTGTCCGCCGGACTCGGAATGGGGCGAGACTTTGCGAGCGCCCTCCGTGTGACAAAAATAGGCCGCGGGCACAGCCACGCTAAAAAATAAGCCCCCGAAGGTCCCGTACCCAAGTTCGTCCGCCGGACTCGGAATGGGGCGAGACTTTGCGAGCGCCCTCCGTGTGCCAAAAATAGGCCGCGGGCACAGCCACGCCAAAAAATAAGCCCCCGAACTTCCCGTACCCAAGTTCGTCCGCCGCAAAAATGCCCAAAAAACGGGTGGGCTATAGCCTTGGGGGGAGGGGCTGGCCAACTTCGTCCGCCGGACTCGGAATGGGGCGAGACTTTGCTAGCGCCCTCCGTGTGCCAAAAATAGGCCGCGGACACAGCCGCGCCTAAAAATAAGCCCGCGAAGGTCCCGTCCTCAAGTTCGTCCGCCGCAAAAATGCCCAAAAAACGGGTGGGCTATAGCCTTGGGGGGAGGGGCTGGCCAACTTCGTCCGCCGGACTCGGAATGGGGCGAGACTTTGCGAGTAGCCTCCGTGTGCCAAAAATAGGCCACGGGCACAGCCGCACCCAAAAATAAGGCCCCGAAGGTCCCGTCCCCAACTTCATCCGCTGCAAAAATGCCCAAAAAACGGGTGGGCTGTAGCCTTGGGGGGAGGGGATGGCCAACTTCGTCCGTCGGACTCGGAATGGGGCGAGACTCGGCAAGCGCCCTCCGTGTGCCAAAAATAGGCCGCGGCACAGTCTCGCCCAATAATAAGCCCCCGAAGGTCCCGTCCCCAAGTTCGTCCGCCGCAAAAATGCCCAAAAAATGGGTGGGCTATAGCCTTGGGGGGAGGGGATGGCCAACTTTGTCCGCCGGACTCGGGACGAGGCGAGACTTTGCAAGCACTCTCCATGTGCCAAAAGTAGGCCGCGGGCACAGCCGAACCCAAAAATAAGCCCCCGAAGGTCCCGTCCCCAACTTCGTCCGCCGCAAAAATGCCCAAAAAACGGGTGGGCTATAGCCTTGGGGGGAGGGGCTGGCCAACTTCGTCCGCCGGACTCGGAATGGGGCGAGACTTTGCGAGCGCCCTCCGTGTGCCAAAAATAGGTCGCGGGCACAGCCGCGCCCAAAAATAAGCCCCCGAAGGTCCCGTCCCCAACTTCGTCCGCCGCAAAAATGCCCAAAAAACGGGTGGGCTATAGCCTTGGGGGGAGGGGCTGGCCAACTTCGTCCCCCGGATTCAGAATGGGGCGAGACTTTGCGAGCGCCCTCCATGTGCCAAAAATAGGCTGCGGACACAGCCGCGCCTAAAAATAAGCCACCGAAGGTCCCATCCCCAAGTTCGTCCGCCGCAAAAATTCCCAAAAAACGGGTGGGCTATAGCCTTGGGGGGAGGGGCTGGCCCACTTCCTCCGCCGGACTCGGAATGGGGCGAGACCTTGCGAGCGCCCTCCGTGTGCCAAAAATAGGCCACAGGCACTGCCGAGCCCAAAAATAAGCACCGAAGGTCCCGTCGCCAAGTTCGTCCGCCGCAAAAATGCCAAAAAACGGGTGGGCTATAGCCTTGGGGGGAGGGGCTGGCCCACTTCGTCCGCCGGACTCGGAATGGGGCGAGACTTTGCGAGCGCCTCCGTGGTGCAAAATAGGCCGTGGGCACAGCCGCGCCCAAAACAAGCCCCGAAGGTCCCGTCCCCAACTTCGTCCGCCGCAAAATGCCAAAACGGGTGGGCTATAGCCTCGGGGGAGGGGCTGGCCAACTTCGTCCCCCGGACTCAGAATGGGGCGAGACTTTGCGAGCGCCCTCCGTGTGCCAAAAATAGGCCACGGGCACAGCCGCGGCCAAAAATAAGCCCCCGAAGGTCCCGTCCCCAAGTTCGTCCGCCGCAAAAATGCCCAAAAACCGGGTGGGGTATAGCCTTGGGGGGAGGGGCTGGCCAACTTCGTCCCCCGGACTCAGAATGGGGCGAGACTTTGCGAGCGCCCTCCTTGTGCCAAAAATTGGCCACGTGCACAACCGCGCGCAAAAATAATCCCCCGAAGGTCCCGTTCCCAACTTCGTCCGCCGCAAAAATGCCCAAAAACCGGGTGGGGTATAGCCTTGGGGGGAGGGGCTGGCCAACTTCGTCCCCCGGACTCAGAATGGGGCGAGACTTTGCGAGCGCCCTCCATGTGCCAAAAATAGGCTGCGGACACAGCCGCGCCTAAAAATAAGCCACCGAAGGTCCCATCCCCAAGTTCGTCCGCCGCAAAAATGCCCAAAAAACGGGTGGGCTATAGCCTTGGGGGGAGGGGATGGCCAACTTCGTCCGCCGGACTCGGAACACTGCGAGACTTTGCAAGCACCCTCCGTGTGCCAAAAATAGGCTGCGGGCACAGCCGCGCCCAAAAATAAGCCCCCGAAGGTCCCGTCCCCAAGTTCATCCGCCGCAAAAATGCCCAAACAACGAGTGGGCTATAGCCTTGGGGAGAGGGGCTGGCCCACTTCGTCCGCCGGACTCGAAATGGGGCGAGACTTTACGAGCGCCCTCCGTGTGCCAAAAATAGGCCGCGGGCACAGCCGCGCCCAAAAATAAGCCCCCAAAGGTCCCGTCCCCAACTTCGTCCGCCGCAAAAATGCCCAAAAAACGGGTGGGCTATAGCCTTGGGGGGAGGGGCTGGCCAACTTCGTCCCCCGGACTCAGAATGGGGCGAGACTTTGCGAGCGCCCTCCGTGTGCCAAAAATAGGCCACGGGCACAGCCGCGGCCAAAAATAAGCCCCCGAAGGTCCCGTCCCCAAGTTCGTCCGCCGCAAAAATGCCCAAAAAATGGGTGGGCTATAGCCTTGGGGGGAGGGGCTGGCCCATTTCGTCCGCCGGACTCGGAATGGGCCGTGACTATGCGACCGCCCTCCTTGTGCCAAAAATTGGCCACGGGCACAACCGCGCCCAAAAATAAGCCCCCGAAGGTCCCGTCCCCAAGTTCGTACTCCGCAAAAATGCCCAAAAAACCGGTGGGATATAGCCTTGGGGGGAGGGGCTGGCCAACTTCGTCCGCCGGACTCGGAATGGGGCGAGACTTTTCGAGCGCCCTCCGTGTGCTGGGACTGGCCACGGGCACAACTGCGCCCAAAATAAGCCCCGAAGGTCCCGCCCCAAGTTCGTACTCCGCAAAATGCCCAAAACCGGTGGATATAGCCTTGGGAGGGGCTGGCCAACTCGTCCGCCGGCTCGAATGGGGCGAGACTTTGCGAGCGCCCTCCGTGTGCCAAAAATAGGCCGCGGGCACAGCCGCGCCCAAAAATAAGCCCCCGAAGGTCCCGTCCCCAACTTCGTCTGCCGCAAAAATACCCAAAAAACGGGTGGGCTATAGCCTTGGGGGGAGGGGCGGGCCAACTTCTTCCGCCGGACTCAGAATGGGGCGAGACTTTGCAAGTACCCTCCGTGTGCCAAAAATAGGCCGCGGGCCACGCACAAAAATAAGCCCCCGAAGGTCCCGTCCCCAAGTTCGTCCGCCGAAAAAATGACCAAAAAACGGGTGGGCTATAGCCTTGGGGGGAGGGGCTGGCCGACTTCGTCCGCCGGACTCGGAATGGGGCGAGACTTTGCGAGCATCCTCCGTGTGACAAAAATAGGCCGCGGGCACAGCCACGCCAAAAAATATGCCCCCGAAGGTCCCGTACCCAAGTTCGTCCGCCGGACTCGAAATGGGGCGAGACTTTGCGAGCGCCCTCCGTGTGCCAAAAATAGGCCGCGGGCACAGCCACGCCAAAAAATAAGCCTCCGAACTTCCCATACCCAAGTTCATCCGCCGCAAAAATGGCCAAAAAACGGGTGGGCTATAGCCTTGGGGTAGCGGCTGGACCACTTCGTCCGCCGGACTCGGAATGGGACGAGAATTTGCGAGCGCCCTCCGTGTGCCAAAAAAAGGCCACGGGCATGGCCTTGCCAAAAATAAGCCCCCAAAGATCCCGTCCCCAAGTTTGTCCGCCGAAAAAATGCCCAAAAAACGGGTGAACTATAGCCTTGGGGGGAGGGACTGGCCAACTTCGTCCGCCGGACTCGGAATGTGGCGAGACTTTACGAGTGCCCTCCGTGTGCCAAAAATAGGCCGCGGACACAGCCGCGCCCAAAAATAAGCCCCCGAAGGTCCCATCACCAAGTTCGTCCGCCGCAAAAATGCCCAAAAAACGGGTGGGCTATAGCCTTGGGGGAAGGGGCTGGCCCACTTCGTCCGCCGGACTCGGAATGGGACGAGACTTTATGAGTGCCCTCCATGTTTCAAAAATAGGCCGCGGGCACGGCCGTGCCAAAAATAAGCCCCCAAAGATCCCGTCCCCAAGTTCGTCCGCCGAAAAAATGCCCAAAAAACGGGTGAATTATAGCCTTGGGGGGAGGGACTGGCCAACTTCGTCCGCCGGACTCGGAATGGGGCGAGACTTTCCGATCACCCTCCGTGTGCCAAAAATAGGACACGGGCACAACCGCGCCCAAAAATAAGCCCCCGAAGGTCCCGTCCCCAAGTTCGTTCGCCGCAAAAATGCCCAAAAAACGGGTGGGCTATAGCCTTGGGGGGAGGGCTGGCCAACTTCGTCCGCCGGACTCGAAATGGGATGAGACTTTGCGAGCGTCCTTCGTGTGCCAAAAATAGGCCACGGGCGGAGCCGCGCCCAAAAATAAGCCCCCGAAGGTCCCATCCCCAAGTTCGTCCGCCGCAAAAATGCCCAAAAACCGGGTGGGCTATAGCCTTGGGGGGAGGGGCTGGCCCACTTCGTCCGCCGGACTCGGAATGGGGCGAGACTTTACGAGCACCCTCCGTGTGCCAAAAATAGACCACGGGAACAGCCGTGCCCCCAAAAATAAGCCCCCGAAGGTCCCGTCCCCAAGTTCGTCCGCCGCAAAAATGCCCAAAAAATGGGTGGGCTATAGCCTTGGGGGAGGGTTGGCCAATTTCTGTCCGCCGGACTCCGTAATGGGGCGAGACTTACGAGCGCCTCCGTGTGCCAAATAGGTCGTGGACACAGCCGCGCCCAAAATAAGCCCCCAAAGTCCCATCCCCAAGTTCGTCCGCCGCAAAATGCCCAAAACGGGTGGGCTATAGCCTGGGGGAGGGGCTGGCCAACTCGTCCGCCGGATTCTCGGAATGGGGCGAGACTTTGCGAACGCCTCCGTGTGCCAAAAATAGGCTGCGGGCACAGCCGCGCCAAAATAAGCCCCAAGGTCCCTGGTCCCCAAGTTCATCCGCCGCAAAATGCCCAAAAACGGGTTGGCTATAGGCTTGGGGGGAGGGGATGGCCAACTTCGTCCGCCGGACTCGGAACGAGGCGAGACTTTGCAAGCACCCTCCGTGTACCAAAAGTAGGCCGCGGGCACAGCCGTACCCAAAAATCAGCCCCCGAAGGTCCCGTCCCCAAGTTCGACCGCCGCAAAAATGCCCAAACAACGGGTGGCTATAGCCTGGGGAGAGGGGCTGGCCAACTGGTCCGCTCGGACTCGGAATGGGGCGAGACTTTGCGAGCGCTCCATGTGCCAAAATAGCCGGGCACAGCCGCGCCCAAAATAAGCCCCCGAAGGTCCCTGGCCCCCAAGTTTGTCCGCCGCAAAATGCTCAAAAACGGGTGGGCTATAGCCTTGGGGGAGGGCTGGCCAACTTCGGTCCGCTGACTCGGAATGGGACGAGACTTTCCGAGCACCCTCCGTGTTCCAAAATAGGCCGCGGGGCACAGCTGCGCCCAAAAATAAGCCCCGAAGGTCCTGGCCCCCAAGTTCGTCCGCCGCAAAATGCCCAAAAGACGGGTGAGCTATAGCCTTGGGGGGATGGGCTGGCCCACTTCGTCCGCCGGACTCGGAATGGGGCGAGACTTTGCAAACGCCCTCCGTGTTCCAAAAATAGGCCGCGGGCACAGCCACGCCCAAAAATAAGCCCCCGAAGGTCCCGTCCCCAAGTTCGTCCGCCGCAAACATGCCCAAAAACGGGTGGGCTATAGCCTTGGGCGAGGGGCTGGCCCACTTCGTCCGCCTCGGACTCGGAAAGGGGCGAGACTTTGCGAGCGCCGCCCGTGTGCCAAAGTAGGCTGCGGGCATAGCCGCGCCCAAAAATAAGCTCCTCGGAAGGTCCCGCCCCTCAAGTTCGTCCGCTCGGACTCGGAATGGGGCGAGACTTTACGAGCACCCTCCGTGTGCCAAAATAGACCACGGAACAGCCGTGCCCCCAAAAATAAGCCCTCAATGTCCCGCCCCAAGTTCGTCCGCCGCAAAATGCCCAAAACGGGTGGGCTATAGCCTTGGGGGAGGGGCTGGCCAACTTCGTCCGCCGGGACTCGGAATGGGGCGAGACTTTGCGAACGCCTCCGTGTGCCAAATAGGCTGGGCACAGCCGCGCCCAAAAATAAGCCCCGAAGGTCCCGTCCGCAAGTTCATCCGCCGCAAAATTCCCCAAAAAACGGGTGGACTATAGCCTTGGGGGGAGGGGCTGGCCAACTTCGTCCGCCGGACTCGAAATGGGGCGAGACTCTTGCGAACGCCTCCGTGTGCCAAAAATAGGCTGCGGGCACGGCCGCGCCGAAAATAAGCCCCGAAGGTCCCGCCCCAAGTTCATCCGCCGCAAAATGCCTAAAAACGGGTGGGCTATAGCCTTGGGGGAGGGGCTGGCCCACTTCGTCCGCCGGACTCGGAATGGGGCGAGACTTTGCAAACGCCCTCCGTGTTCCAAAAATAGGCCGCGGGCACAGCCACGCCCAAAAATAAGCCCCCGAAGGTCCCGTCCCCAAGTTCGTCCGCCGCAAAAATGCCCAAAAAACGGGTGGGCTATAGCCTTGGGGCGAGGGGCTGGCCCACTTCGTCCGCCGGACTCGGAAAGGGGAGAGACTTTGCGAGCGCCGTCCGTGTGCCAAAAGTAGGCCGCGGGCATAGCCGCGCCCAAAAATAAGCCCCGGAAGGTCCCGTCCCCAAGTTCGTCCGCCGGACTCGGAATGGGGCGAGACTTTACGAGCACCCTCCGTGTGCCAAAAATAGACCACGGGAACAGCCGTGCCCCCAAAAATAAGCCCCCGAAGGTCCCGTCCCCAAGTTCGTCCGCCGCAAAAATGCCCAAAAAACGGGTGGGCTATAGCCTTGGGGGGAGGGGCTGGCCAACTTCGTCCGCCGGACTCGGAATGGGGCGAGACTTTGCGAACGCCCTCCGTGTACCAAAAATAGGCTGCGGGCACGGCCGCACCGAAAAATAAGCCCCCGAAGGTCCCGTCCCCAAGTTCATCCGCCGCAAAAATGCCCAAAAAACGGGTGGGCTATAGCCTTGGGGGGAGGGGCTGGCCCACTGGCCCGCTGACTCGGAATGGGGCGAGACTTTGCGAACGCCCTCCGTGTGCCAAAAATAGGCTGTGGGCACAGCCGCGCCCAAAAATAAGCCCCCGAAGGTCCCGTCCCCAAGTTCATCCGCCGCAAAAATGCCCAAAAAACGGGTGGGCTATAGCCTTGGGGGGAGGGGATGGCCAACTTCGTCCGCCGGACTCGGAACGAGGCGAGACTTTGCAAGCACCCTCCGTGTACCAAAAGTAGGCCGCGGGCACAGCCGTACCCAAAAATAAGCCCCCGAAGGTCCCGTCCCCAAGTTCGTCCGCCGCAAAAATGCCCAAACAACGGGTGGGCTATAGCCTTGGGGAGAGGGGCTGGCCCACTTCGTCCGCCGGACTCGAAATGGGGCGAGACTTTACGAGCGCCCTCTGTGTGCCAAAAATAGGCCGCGGGCACAGCCGCACCCAAAAATAAGCCCCCGAAGCTCCCGTCCCCAAGTTTGTCCGCCGCAAAAATGCTCAAAAAACGGGTGGGCTATAGCCTTGGGGGGAGGGGCTGGCGAACTTCATCCGCCGGACTCGGAATGGGGTGAGACTTTGCGAGCACCCTCCGTGTTCCAAAAATAGCACGGGTGCACAGCCGCGCCCAAAAATATGCCACAAAAGGTCCCGTCCCCAAGTTCGTCCGCCGCAAAACTGCCCAAAAAACGGGTGGGCTATAGCCTTGGGGGGAGGGGCTGGCCAACTTCGTCCGCCGGACTCGGAATGGGACGAGACTTTCCGAGCACCCTCCGTGTTCCAAAAATAGGCTGCGGGCACAGCTGCGCCCAAAAATAAGCCCCCGAAGGTCCCGTCCCCATGTTCGTCCGCCGCAAAAATGCCCAAAACACGGGTGAGCTATAGCCTTGGGGGGATGGGCTGGCCCACTTCGTCCGCCGGACTCGGAATGGGGCGAGACTTTGCGAGCGGCCTCCGTGCCCCAAAATTAGGCCACGGGCACACCGCACCCGAAATTAAGCCCCCGAAGGTCCCGTCCCCAAGTTCGTCCCCCGCAAAAATGCCCAAAAAACGGGTGGGCTCTAGCCTTGGGGGGAGGGGCTGGCCAACTTCGTCCGCCGGACTCGGAATGGGGCGAGACTTTGCGAGTGGCCTCCATGTAAAAAATAGGCCACGGGCACAGCCCTACCCAAAAATAAGCCACCGAAGGTCCCGTCCCCAAGTTCGTCCGTCGCAAAAATGCCCAAGAAACGGGTGGGCTATAGCCTTGGGGGGAGGGGCTGGCCAACTTCGTCCGCCGGACTCGGAATGGGTCGAGACTTTCCGAGCGCCCTCTGTGTTCCAAAAATAGGCCGCGGGCACGGCCGCGCCCAAAAATAAGCCCCCGAACGTCCCGTCCCCAAGTTCGTCTGCCGCAAAAATGCCCAAAAGACGGGTGGGCTATAGCCTTGGGGGGAGGGGCTGGCCCACTTCGTCCGCCGGACTCGGAATGGGACGAGACTTTTCGAGCACCCTTCGTGTGCCAAGAATAGTCCGCGGGCACGGCCGCGCCAAAAAATAAGCCCCCGAAGGTCCCGTCCCCAAGTTCGTCCGCCGCAAAAATGGCCAAAAAACGGGTGGGCTATAGCCTTGGGGGGAGGGGCTGGCCAACTTCGTCCGCTGGACTCGGAATGGGGCGAGACTTTGCGAGCACCCTCCGTGTGCAAAAAATAGGCCGCGGGCACAGCCGAGCCCTCCGTGTGCCAAGAATAGTCCGCGGGCACAGCCGCGCCCAAAAATAAGCCCCCGAAGGTCCCGTCCCCAAGTTCGTCCGCCGCAAAAATGGCCAAAAAACGGGTGGGCGATAGCCTTGGGTGGAGGGGCTGGCCAACTTCGTCCGCCGGACTCGGAATGGGGCGAGACTTTGCGAGCACCCTCCGTGTGCAAAAAATAGGCCGCGGGCACAGCCGAGCCCAAAAATAAGCCCCCAAAGGTCCCGTCCACAAGTTCATCCGCCGCACAAATGCCCAAAACGCAGTGGGCCATAGCCTTGGGGGGAGGGGCTGGCCCACTTCGTCCGCCGGATTAGGAATGGGGCGAGACTTTGCGAGCGGCCTCCGTGTGCCAAAAATAGTCCGCGGGCACAGCCGCGCCCAAAAATAAGCCCCCGAAGGTCCTGTCCCCAAGTTCGTCCGCCGCAAAAATGCCCAAAAAACGGGTGGGCTATAGCCTTGGGGGGAGGGGCTGGCCAACATCGTCCGCCGGACTCGGAATGGGGTGAGACTTTGCGAGCGCCCTCAGTGTGCCAAAAATAGGCCGGGTGCACAGCCGAGCCCATAAATAACCCCCGAAAGTCAAGTCCCCAAGTTCGTCCGCCGCAAAAATGCCCAAAAAACGGGTGGGCTATAGCCTTGGGGGGAGGGGCTGGCCCACTTCGTCCGCCGGACTCGGAATGGGGCGAGACTTTGCGAGCGCCCTCCGCGTACCAAAAATAGGCCGCGGGCACAGCTGCACCCAAAAATAAGCCCCCGAAGGTCCCGTCCCCAAGTTCGTCCGCCGCAAAAATGCCCAAAAAACGGGTGGGCTATAGCCTTGGGGGGTGGGGCTGGCCCACTTCGTCCGCTCGGACTCGGAATGGGGCGAGACTTTGCGAGCGCCTCCGCGTACTCAAAATAGGCCGCGGGCACAGCTGCACCCAAAAATAACCCCGAAGGTCCCGTTCCCAAGTTCGTCCGCCGCAAAATGCCCAAAAAATGGGTGGGCTATAGCCTTGGGGGGAGGGGCTGGCCCACTTCGTCCGCCGGACTCGGAATGGGGCGAGACTTTGCGAGCGCCCTCCGCGTACCAAAAATAGGCCGCGGGCACAGCTGCACCCAAAAATAACCCCCCGAAGGTCCCGTCCCCAAGTTCGTCCGCCGCAAAAATGCCCAAGAAACGGGTGGGCTATAGCCTTGGGGGGAGGGGCTGGCCAACTTCGTACGCCGGACTCGGAATGGGGTGAGACTTTGCGAGCACCCTCCGTGTTCCAAAAATAGCTCGGGGGCACAGCCGCGCCCAAAAATATGACCCCGAAGGTCCCGTCCCCAAGTTCGTCCGCCGCAAAACTGCCCAAAAAACGGGTGGGCTATAGCCTTGGGGGGAGGGGCTGGCCCACTTCGTCCGCCGGACTCGGAATGGGGCGAGACTTTGCGAACGCCCTCCGCGTACCAAAAATAGGCCGCGGGCACAGCTGCACCCAAAAATAACCCCCCGAAGGTCCCGTCCCCAAGTTCGTCCGCCGCAAAAATGCCCAAAAAACGGGTGGGCTATAGCCTTGGGGGGAGGGGCTGGCCCACTTCGTCCGCCGGACTCGGAATGGGCGAGACTTTGCGAACGCCCTACGCGTACCAAAAATAGGCCGCGGGCACAGCTGCACCCAAAAATAACCCCCCGAAGGTCCCGTCCCCAAGTTCGTCCGCCGCAAAAATGCCCAGAAAACGGGTGGGTTATAGCCTTGGGGGGAGGGGCTGGCCAACTTCGTCCGCCTGACTCGGAATGGGGTGAGACTTTACGAGCACCCTCCGTGTGCCAAAACTAGGCTGCGGGCACAGCCACGCCCTAAAATAAGCCCCCGAAGGTCCAGTCCCCAAGTTCGTCCGCCGCAAAAATGCCCAAGAAACGGGTGGGCTATAGCCTTGGGGGGAGGGGCTGGCCAACTTCGTCCGCCGGACTCGGAATGGGGTGAGACTTTGCGAGCACCCTCCGTGTTCCAAAAATAGCACGGGGGCACAGCCGCGCCCAAAAATATGCCTCCGAAGGTCCCGTCCCCAAGTTCGTCCGCCGCAAAACTGCCCAAAAAACGGGTGGGCTATAGCCTTGGGGGGAGGGGCTGGCCAACTTCGTCCGCCGGACTCGGAATGGGACGAGACTTTCCGAGCGCCCTCCGTGTTCCAAAAATAGGCCGCAGGCACAGCCGCATCCAAAAATAAGCCCCCGAAGGTCCCGTCCCCAAGTTCGTCCGCCGCAAAAATGCCCAAAAGACGGGTGGGCTATAGCCTTGGGGGTAGGGGCTAGCCCACTTCGTCCGCCGGACTCGGAATGGGGCGAGACTTTACGAGCGGCCTCCGTGCCCCAAAAATAGACCACGGGCACACCGCACCCAAAAGTAAGCCCCCGAAGGTCCCGTCCCCAAGTTCGTCCGCCGCAAAAATGCCCAAAAAACGGGTGGGCTCTAGCCTTGGGGGGAGGGGCTGGCCAACTTCGTCCGCCGGACTCGGAATGGGGCGAGACTTTGCGAGCGGCCTCCATATAAAAAATAGGCCATGGGCACAGTCGTACCCAAAAATAAGCCCCCGAAGGTCTCGTCCCCAAGTTCGCCCGCCGCTAAAATGCCCAAAAAATGGGTGGGCTATAGCCTTGTGGGGATGGGCTTGCCAACTTAGTCCGCCGTACTCGGACTGGGGCGAGACTTTTCCAGCTCACTCCGTGTTCCATAAATAGGCCTTGGGCACAGTCGCTGCCAAAAATAAGCCCCCGAAGGTCCCGTCCCCAAGTTCGTCCGCCGCAAAGTCCAAAACGGGTGGGCTATAGCCTTGGGAGGGGCTGCGAACTCGTCCGCCGGATTCGGAATGGGGCGAGACTTGCAAACGCCTCCGTGTGCCAGGCCGCGGCACAGCCGCGCCTAAAAATAATCCCCCGAAGGTCCCGTCCCCAAGTTCATCCGCTGCAAAAATGCCCAAAAAACGGGTGGGCTATACCCTTGGGGGGAGGGGCTGGCGAACTTCGTCCGCCGGATTCGGAATGGGGCGAGACTTTGTAAACGCCCTCCGTGTGCCAAAAATAGGCCGTGGGCACAGCCGCGCCTTAAAATAAGCCCCCGAAGGTCCCGTCCCAAGTTCGTCCGCCGCAAAAATGCCCAAAAAACGGGTGGGCTATACCCTTGGGGGGAGGGGCTGCCCCACTTCGTCCGCCGGACTCGGAATGGGGCGAGACTTTCCGAGCGCACTCCGTGCGCCAAAAATAGGCCACGGGCACAGCCGCGCTAAAAAATAAGCCCCCAAAGGTCCCGTCCCCAAGTTCGTCCGCCGCAAAAATGCCCAAAAAACGGGTGGGCTATAGCCTTGGGGGGAGGGGCTGGCGAACTTCGCCCGTCGGACTCGGAATGTGGCGAGACTTTGCGAGCGCCCTCCGTGTGCCAAAAATAGGCCGCGGGCACAGCCGCACCCAAGAATAAGCCCCCGAAGGTCTCGTCCCCAAGTTCGCCCGCCGCTAGAATGCCCAAAAAATGGGTGGGCTATAGCCTTGGGGGGAGGGGCTGGCCAACTTAGTCCGCCGGACTCGGAATTGCGCGAGATTTTAAGAGCGCCCTCCGTGTGCCAAAAATAGGCCAAGGCCATAGCCGCGCCCAAAAATAAGCACCCGAAGGTCCCGTCCCCAAGTTCGTCCGCCGTAAAAATGCCCAAAAAACGGGTGGGCTATAGCCTTGGGGGGAGGGGCTGGCCAACTTCGTCCGCTGGAGTCGGAATGGGGCGAGACTTTACGAGCGCCCTCCTTGTGCCAAAAATTGGCCGCGGGCACAGCCGCGTCCAAAAATAAGCCACCGAAGGTCCCGTCCCGAAGTTCGTCCGCCGCAAAAAGTCCCAAAAAACGGGTGGGCTAGCCTTGGGGGGAGGGGCTGGCCAACATCGTCCGCCGGACTCGGAATGGGGCGAGACTTTGCAAACACCCTACGTTTGCCAAAAATAGGCCGCGGCCACAGCCGCGCCCAAAAATAAGCCCCCGAAAGTCCCGTCCCCAAGTTCGTCCGCCGCAAAAATGCCCAATAAACGGGTGGGCTATAGCCTTGGGGGGAGGGGCTGGCCAACTTCGTCCGCCGGACTCGGAATGTGGTGAGACTTTGCGAACACCCTCTGTGTGCCAAAAATAGGCCGCGGGCACAGCCGCACCCAAAAATAAGCCCCCGAAGTTCTCGTCCCCAAGTTCGCCCGCCGCTAAAATGGCCAAAAAATGGGTGGGCTATAGCCTTGGGGGTAGGGGCTGGCGAACTTAGTCCGCCGGACTCGGAATGGGGCGAGACTTTAAGAGTGCCCTCCGTGTGCCAAAAATAGGCCACGGGCGTAGCCGTGTCCAAAAATAAGCCCCCGAAGGTCCCGTCCCCAAGTTCGTCCGCCGCAAAAATGCCCAAAAAACGGGTGGGCTATAGCCTTGGGGGGAGGGGCTGGCCCACTTCGTCCGCCGGACTCGGAATGGGGCGAGACTTTGCGAACGCCCTCCGCGTACCAAAATTAGGCCGCGGGCACAGCTGCACCCAAAAATAAGCCCCTGAAGGTCCCGTCCCCAAGTTCGTCCCCGCCGTAAAAATGCCCAAAAACGGGTGGGTTATAGCCTTGGGGAGGGGCTGGCCAACGCCCGCCTGACTCGGAATGGGGTGAGACTTACGAGCACCCTCCGTGTGCCAAACTCCAGGCTGCGGCACAGCCATGCCCTAAAATAAGCCCCAAGGTCCAGTCCCCAAGTTCCGTCCTGCCGCAAAATGCCCAAAAAACGGGGGGGGTATATCGCCTTGGGGGGGGGGGCTGGCGAACTTCGTCCGCCGGACTCGGAATGGGGTGAGACTTTGCGAGCACCCTCCGTGTTCCAAAAATAGCACGGGGGCACAGCCACGCCCAAAAATATGCCCCCGAAGGTCCCGTCCCCAAGTTCGTCCGCCGCAAAACTGCCCAAAAAACGGGTGGGCTATAGCCTTGGGGGGAGGGGCTGGCCAACTTCGTCCGCCGGACTCGGAATGGGACGAGACTTTCCGAGCGCCCTCCGTGGACCAAAAATAGGCCGTGGTACAGCTGGCCCAAAAATAAGCCCCCGAAGGTCCCGTCCCCAAGTTCGTCCGCCGCAAAAATGCCCAAAAGACGGGTGGGCTATAGCCTTGGGGGGAGGGGCTGGCCCACTTCGTCCGCCGGACTCGGAATGGGGCGAGACTTTACGAGCGGCCTCCGTGCCCCAAAAATAGGCCACGGGCACACCGCACCCAAAATTAAGCCCCCGAAGGTCCCGACCCAAGTGGTCTCACAGAAAATGCCCAAAACACGGGTGGGCTCTAGCCTTGGGGGGAGGGGCTGGCCAACTTCGTCCGCCGGACTCGGAATGGGGCGAGACTTTGCGAGTGGCCTCCATGTAAAAAATAGGCCATGGGCACAGTCGTACCCAAAAATAAGCCCCCGAAGGTCTCGTCCCCAAGTTCGCCCGCCGCTAAAATGCCCAAAAAACGGGTGGGCTATAGCCTTGGGGGGAGGGGCTGGCCAACTTAGTCCGCCGGACTCGGAATGGGGCGAGACTTTACGAGCGCCCTCCGTGTGCCAAAAATAGGCCGTGGGCACAGCCGCGTCCAAAAATAAGCCCCCGAAGGTCCCGTCCCCAAGTTCGTCCGCCGCAAAAAGTCCCAAAAAACGGGTGGGCTATAGCCTTGGGGGGAGGGGCTGGCGAACTTCGTCCGCCGGATTCGGAATGGGGCGAGACTTTGCAAACGCCCTCCGTGTGCCAAAAATAGGCCGCGGGCACAGCCGCGCCTAAAAATAATCCCCCGAAGGTCCCGTCCCCAAGTTCATCCGCTGCAAAAATGCCCAAAAAACGGGTGGGCTATACCCTTGGGGGGAGGGGCTGGCGAACTTCGTCCGCCAGATTCGGAATGGGGCGAGACTTTGCAAACGCCTCCGTGTGCCAAAATAGGCCTTGGGTACAGCGCGCCTTAAAATAAGCCCGAAGGTCCTGGCCTCCCAAGTTCGTCCGCCGCAAAATGCCCCAAAAAGGGTGGGCTATACTTTGGGGGAGGGGCTGGCCAACTCTGGGTCCGCTCGGACTCGGTATGGGGCGAGACTTTGCGAGCGCCTCCGTGTGCCAAAATAGGCCACGGGCACAGCCGCGCTAAAAATAAGCCCCCAAAGGTCCCGCCCCCAAGTTCGTCCGCCGCAAAAATGCCTAAAAACGGGTGGGCTATAGCCTTGGGGGAGGGCTGGCAAGCCCGCCTCGGACTCGGGAATGTGGCGAGACTTTGCGAGCGCCCTCTGTGTGCCAAAAATAGGCCTCGGGCACAGCCGCACCCAAAAATAAGCCCCCGAAGGTCTCGTCGCCAATTTCGCACGCCGCTAAAATGCCCAAAAAATGGGTGGGCCATAGCCTTGTGGGGAGGGGCTGGCCAACTTAGTCCGCCGGACTCGGAATTGCGCGAGATTTTAAGAGCGCCCTCAGTGTACCAAAAATAGGCCAAGGGCATACCCGCGCCCAAAAATAAGCACCCGAAGGTCCCGTCCCCAAGTTCGTCTCGCCGTAAAATGCCCAAAAACGGGTGGGCTATAGCCTTGGGGGAGGGGCTGGCCAACGTCCGCTGGAGTCGGAATGGGGCGAGACTTACGAGCGCCCTCCAGTTAAAATAGGCCAGAGCTGGCACAGCGTCCAAAATAAGCCACCGAAGGTCCCTTCCCGAAGTTCTGTCACAAAAGTCCCAAAAACGGGTGGGCTAGCCCCCCAGGGGGAGGGCTGGCCAACATCGTCCGCCTCGGACTCGGAATGGGCGAGACTTGCAAACACCCTCCGCTTGCAAAAATAGCCGCGGCCACAGCCGCGCCCAAAAATAAGCCCCCGAAAGTCCTGTCCCCAAGTTCGTCCGCGTAAAATGCCCAAAAACGGGTGGGCTATAGCCTTGGGGAGGGGCTGGTTAATCATCCGGCCAACCCTAAAGCAAGAAGTCCGCCGGACTCGGAATGTGGTGAGACTGCCGGCACAGCCGCGACACCCTCTGTGTGCTGGCAAAAATACGGGTGGGGGCCGCGGGCACAGCCGCACCCAAAAATAAGCCCCCGAAGGTCTCGTCCCCATGTTCGCCCGCCGCTAAAATGTCCAAAAAATGGGTGGGCTATAGCGTTGGGGGTAGGGGCTGGCCAACTTAGTCCGCCGGACTCGGAATGGGGCGAGACTTTAAGAGCGCCCTCCGTGTGCCAAAAATAGGCCATGGGCATAGCCGCTCCCAAAAATAAGCCCTCAAGGTCCTCCAAGTTCGGCCTCCGAAATGCCTAAAAACGGGTGGGCTATAGCCTTGGGGGAGGGGCCTAGCTAACCGCCCGCCGGAGTCGGAATGGGGCGAGACTTTACGAGCGCTCCGTGGTGCCATAGCCGCTGGCACAGCCAAAAATAAGCCCCGAAGGTCCCGTCCCAAGTTCGGGGTCCGCCGCAAAAAGTCCCAAAAACGGGTGGGCTATAGCCTTGGGAGGGGCTGCTAACTCGTCCCGCCGTACCTCGGAATGGGGCGAGACTTTGCAAACGCCTCCGTGTGCCGCCAAAAAATAGGCCGCGGCACAGCCGCGCCGAAAAATAATCTCCCAAGGTCCCATCCCCAAGTTCCGCTCGCTGAAAAATGCCCAAAACGGGTGGGCTATACCTTGGGGGAGGGGCTGCCAACTTAGTCCGCCGGACTCGGAATGGGGCGAGACTTACGAGCGTCCTCCGTGCTGTAATAGGCCGTGGGGACAGCTCGCTCCTGTAAAATAAAAAATAAGCCCCGAAGGTCCCCCCCAAGTTCGTCCGCGCCGCAAAAAGTCCTAAAAACGGGTGGGCTATAGCCTTTGGGGAGGGCTGGCGAAGTCCCTCGGATTCGAATGGGGCGAGACTTTGCAAACGCTCCGTGTGCCAGTGGCCAGGCCGCGGGCACAGCGCGCTACTAAAAATAAGCTCCGAAGGTCCTGGCCCCCCAAGTTCATCCCATCTGCAAAATGCCCAAAAACGGGTGGGCTATAGCGTTGGGGGTAGGGGATAACTTAGTCCGCTCGGACTCGGAATGGGGCGAGACTTTGCAGAGCGCCCTCCGTGTGCCAAAAACAGAAGCCATGGGCATAGCTTGCGCGCCCCCAAAAATAACCCCGAAGGTCCCGTCCCCAAGTTCGTAAATGCCCAAAAAAGTGGGCTATACCCTTGGGGGAGGGGTTGGCCAACAAGTGGCCCGCTCGGACTTCGGTTAGGGCGAGACTTTGCGAGCGCCTCCGTGTGCTAAAAGTAGGCCGTGGGCACAGCTGCACCCAAAATAAGCCACCGAATGTCGCTGGCCCCCAAGTTCGTCCGCCGCAAAATGCCCAAAACGGGTGGGCTATACCTTTGGGGGAGGGCTGGCTGACCCGCCGCCGGACTCGGAATGGGGCGGGACTTTGCGAGCGCCTCCGTGTGCCAAAAATAGGCCGTGGGCACAGCCGCACCCAAAATAAGCCTCAGCGGTCCCAGCTCCCAAGTTCGCCGTCGCATAAAAATGCCCAAAAATGGTGTGGCTATAGCCTTGGGGGAGGGCTGGCCACCTGTCCGCCTGACTCGGAATGGGGTGAGACTTTGCAGCGCCTCCGTGGTGCCAAAATTAGGCCGTGGCCACCGCTCGCGCCCAAAAATAAATAAGGCCCCAATGGGTGGGTCTGGCCGTCTCTATTCTGTGCCCAAAAATAAAATGCCCTAAAACGGGTGGGCTATAGCCTGGGGTTAGGTGCTGGCCAACTTCGGGCCCGGACTCGGAATGGGGCGAGACTTTACGGGCGGCCCCCCGGTGCTGTGGTTAGCCGCGCGGCACAGCCGCACCCAAAATAAGTTTCTCCCGGCGGTCCCGTCCCCAAGTTCATCCGCCGCAAAATGCCCAAAAACGGGTGGGCTATAGCCTTGGGGGAGGGGCTGGCCAATCCTCGTCCGCCGGACGGAATGAGACGAGACTTTGCGAGCGCCTCTGTGTTCTAAAATAGGCCATGGGCATAGTCACCTGTTCGCTTGGCCAAAAATAAGCCTGGGCAAAAGGTCTGCCCATGCAGCGCCTGTCATTCCGTTCCGCCGCAAAAGTCGTAAAATGCCAAAAAACGGGTGGGCTATAGCCTTGGGGGAGGGCTGGCGAACTCTCGTCCGCCGCACTCGGAATGGGGCGAGATCTCTGAACACGGGTGGCTATCCGCTGCCACAAAATATGGTGCTGGGTCGCGGGCACAGCCGCGCCAAAATAATCCTCAAGGTCCCATCCCCCAAGTTCGGTCACGTCCGCAAAATGCCTAAAACGGGTGGCCATACCCTTGGGAGGCTGGCCCACCCCGCCCGCCGGACTCCGGAATGGGGCGAGACTTTGCGTGCACCCTCCAGGTGTGCTGTAAAATAAGCTGCGGCACAGCCCGCTTAAAAATAAGCCTCAAGGTACCTGGGTCCCTGTTCCCGTCTCGCCACAAAATGCCAAAAACGGGTGGGCTATAGCCTTGGGGGGAGTGGTTTGCCAACTCGTCCGCTCGGACTCGAATGTGGCGAGACTTCATGCGTAACGCCTCCGTGTGAAAAAATATCAGGCAGCGGCCACAGCGGCGCCCATAAAAAAATAAGCCCCTGAAGGTCCTGGCCCCGGTGAGTTTGCCCGCCGAAAAATGCCCCAAAATGGGGTGGCTATAGCCTTGGGGAGTGGGCTGGCCAACCTGGGTCCGCCGGACTCTAATAGGGCGACTTTCGTACCCCCAGAGCGCCTCCGTCCGTGCTGCCAAAAATGGCCAGCCCGTGGGCACAGCCACACAAAAATAAGGCCCTCAAGGTCCTGGCCCCCAAGTTCGCCCCGCAAAAATGCCCCAAAAACGGGTGGACTATAGCCTGGGGAGGCTGGCACACCTCCCCCGCCTGACCTCGGAATGGGGCGAGACTTAAGAGAGCGCCCCGTGTGCCAAAAAATAGCCGCGGGCACATCCACGCTAAAAAAATAAGCCCCCGAAGGTCCCGTCCCAAGTTTCATCCGCCACAAAATGCCTAAAAACGGGGCGGGCTATAGCCTTGGGGGAGGGGCCAACTCGCCCGCTCCACGCCTTTATTGACTCGGGAAATAGACAAGACTTTACAGTGCGACCCTCTGTGTTCTAAAATAGACCACAGGCACAGCCGCGCCCAAAAATAAGCTTCCCCTGTGTCCCCAAGTTCGTCGCACAAAATGCCCAAAACGGGGTGGGCTATAGCCTTGGGGGAGGGGCTGGCCCACTCCCCTCCGTCCGGCCGGACTCGGAATGGGGCGAGATTCTTGCAGCGCCCTCCGTGCCGTGGGCCAGCTGCGCAGCACAGCCGCGCCCAAAATAAGTTTTTTCCCTCGAAGATCCTCTCCCAAGTTCGTAGGCTGCAAAATGCCAAAAACGGGTGGGCTATAGCCTTGGGGGAGGGCTGGCCACCTCGTCCGCTCGGACTCGGAATGGGGCGAGACTTTGCGAGCGGCCTCCGTGGTGCCTGGGGGCCAGTAGGCCGTGGGAACAGTAGCGCCTGGGAAAATTAAGCCCCGAATGTCCTTGGCGCCCCAAGTTCGTCCGCCGCAAAATGCCCAAAAACGGGTGGGCTATAGCCTTGGGCGGAGGTTGCCCAACTTCGTCGTCCGCTCGGACTCGAATGGGGCGAGACTTTGCGAGCGGCCTGCACCCAAAAATGGTTCATCCGCGCGCAAAAATGCCCAAAACCTACGGCTATAGCCTTATGGGCCAAACTTCCAGTCCGCCGGCACAGCCAAAATAAGCCTCCAAAAATAAGTCGCGATGCCAGCCCCTGAAAAATAAGCCCCCAAGGTCCCGCCCCTGCTCGCCCAGTCCCGCCTTTGGGAGGGGTTGGCCAACCGTCGGACCGGAATGGGGCAGGACTTTGACTTCTACAGCGCCTCCGTTCATGGCACAGCCGCACCCAAAAATAAGCTGCGTACGGTCCTGCCAAGCCGCGCCAAAAATAAGTCCCCGCCCCAAAAATGCCTCCACCAAAAATGCCTGGGTGGGCTATAGCCTTGGCCCCGGGGATGGGGGCTGGCAGCGGCACTAAAATTGGCTGCACCAAGCCGCGCCTTCGTCCCGGACCGCAAAAGCCCAAAAACGGGTGGGAATGGGGAGGGGCTGGACTCTTGTCATCTCCTACTGAGACTTACAGCGCCTCCGTGGCCAGCGCCCCGTGTGTTAAGGCAGGCTCGGTGGCCACAGCCACGCCCAAAAATAAGCCCTCGAAGGTCCCGTCCCCAAGTTCTTCCCGCAAAATGCCCAAAACGGGTGGGCTATAGCGGCTGGGGGAGGGGCTGGCCCACTTCGGCCTCCGGACTCGAATGGGTCGAGACTTTGCGAGCGCCATGCAGCGCTCCGTGTTCCAAAATAGCCGTTGGCCACAGCCGCGCCCAAAAATAAGCCCCCGAAGGTCCCGCCCAAGTTCGTCCGCCCGCTCGCAAAATGCCCAAAAACCTGCCTTGGGGGAGGGGTTGGCCACCCTTCGTCCGCCGGACTCGGAATGGGGTGAGACTTTGCAGCCGCTCCGTGGTGCAGGCCGTGGCCAGCCGCCAAAAATAAGCCCGAAGGTCCCCGTCCCCAAGTTCGTCCGCCGCAAAATGCCTAAAACGGGTGGGCTATGGCCTTGGGGAGGGCTGGCCAACTGGGCTGTCCGCGAGACTTTGAGACGAGACTTTGCGACTCACAGCACAGTCCCTCACCAAAAATAAGCCCTCGAAGGTCCCATCCCCAAGTTCGTCCGCCCGTAAAAATTGGCTTGAGCCTTGGGGGAGGGGTTGGCCAAGCCTGAATGGGGCGGAGACAGCGCCTCCGTGCCAAAATAGGCCACACAGCCGCTGTGCTAATCCAAAAATAAGCCCCCACGGTCCCGTCCCCAAGTTCGCCCGCCGCAAAATGCCCAAAACGGGTGGGCTATAGCCTTGGGGAGGGGCTGGCCACCTCGTCCGCCGAGACTCTTCGGAATGGGTGACTTTGCGACCCTTGCGCCTCCGTGTGCCAAAATTAGGCCGCGCACCGCCGCACTCCAAATAAGGCTAGTCCCATAAGCCCCAAGGTCCTCGCCCCTTGCTGCCCGCCGCAAAATGCCCAAAACGGGTGGGCTATAGCCTTGGGGAGGTTGGCTAGGCCAACTCTCGGTCCGCTCGGACCTCGGAATGGGTAGACTTTGCGAGCACCTCCGTGTGCAAAAAGGTGGCCGCGGGCACAGCCGCACCAAAAATAAGCCCCCCGATGCGGTCCCGGGCTCCCCCAACGCCGAAAAATGCCTAAAAACGGGTGGGCTATAGCCTTGGGGGAGGGGGCTGGCCAACTCTGTCCGGCCGGACTCGAATGGGGCGAGATGCGCAGCGCCTCCGTGGGTGCTGTGGGCCAGGCCGCGGCACAGTCACTCCAAAATAAGCCCCAAGGTCCTGGCCCCAATCGGCCCACTTGAAAGCCCGAAAACGGGTGGCTATAGCCTTTGGGGAGTAGGTGTGCTGGCCACCCCCTGGTCCGCTCGGACTCGGAATGGGGGCGAGACTTTGCGTAGCGCCTCTGTGTGCCAAAATAGGCGGGCGGCACAGCCGCACTCCAAAAATAAGCCCGAAGGTCCCGTCCCCAAGGTCCGCCGTAAAATGCCCAAAACGGGTGGGCCCCTGGGCCCGCCGGACTCGGAATGGGGCTTGCAAAATGCCCAAAAACGGGTGGCCAATGGGTGACTCGAATGGGTGAGACTTGCGAGTTTGGGCTACCGACTCGCCAACTTCACCGACTCGAATGGGACGCGAGACTTTCCGTGTTCCAAAAATAGGTTGGTACCACAGCCGCGCCCAAAATAAGCCCCGAAGGTCCTGACCCCCCAAGTTCGTCCGCCTAAATGCCCAAAAACGGTAAGGTATGGGGAGGAGCCCAAATCCTACTGACTCAGAAAGACTTTACAGCGGCTTGTGCCAAAACAGGTCAGGCACAGCCGCACTCCTAAAAATAAGATCCCGAAGGTCCCATCCCCAAGTTCATTCCCGTGAAATGCCCAAAAACGGGTGGGGCCTGGGGGAGGCTGGCCAAACTCGGAATGGGCGAGACTTGGGGCGAGACGAGCGCCTCCCTCAGTGGGTCAGGCACAGCCTGCAGCTCCAAAAATAAAATGGCCCCCAAGTTCATCCGCCCGCGAAAATGCCCAAAAATGGGCCTGGCCTGGGCGGAGGGGCTTCTCTCACTTGGACGGAATCAGACTCATGATCCAGACATTTGCGATTTCAAAAATAAGTGCCCGGAAGGTCCCATCCCCAAGTTCGTCCGCCGTAAAATGCCTAAAACGGGCAGCCTTGGGGGAGTGGTTGGCCAAAAATGGGGCGAGGGGCAGCGCCCTCTCATAAGCAAAATGCCCGCAAAAATGGGAAGGGGCTCATCCTCGGAATGAGACGAGAAAGTTCAAGGTCCGGCTCGTACCCAGGCCTAAAAACGGGTGGGCTATCAGCCTCGGGGGAGGCTGGCCAACTCTGTCCGCCGGACTCGGAATGGGGCGAGACAGCCTCCGTGTGCCAAAATAGGCCGCGGGAACAGCCGCACCCAAAAATAAGCCCCGAGGTCCCGGGCCCCCAACTTCGTCGCCCCTACGCAAAATGCCTAAAAATGGGTGGGGCCTATAGCCTTGGGGGAGGGGCTGGCAACCTTCGTCTCGGACTCGGAATGGGCGCTAGACTTGCGAGCGCCTCCGTGGTACTAAAATTGGCTGCACCACAGCCGCGCCCAAAAATAAGTCCCAAGGCTGGTCCCGCTCCCAAGTCTGGGCCCACCGCAAAAATGCCCAAAAAACGGGTGGGCTATAGCCTTGGGGGGAGGGGCTGGCCAGCTTCGTCCGCCGGACTCGGACTGGGGTGAGACTTTGTGAGCGCCCTCCATGTGCCAAAAGTAGGTGGTGGCCACAGCCGCGCCAAAAAATAAGCCCCCGAAGGTCCCGCCCCCAAGTTCGGCCGCCGCAAAAATGCCCAAAAAACGGGTGGGCTATAGCCTTTGGGGGAGGGGCTTGCCAACTTCGTCCCCCGGACTCGGAATGGGTCGAGACTTTGCGAGCGCCCTCCATGTTCCAAAAATAGGCTGCGACCACAGCCGCGCCCAAAAATAAGCCCCCGAAGGTCCCGTCCCCAAGTTCGTCCGCCGCAAAAATGCCCAAAAACGGTGGGCTGGCAGCCTTGGGGGAGGGCTGGCCGCCTCTGGCCCGCTCGGACTCGGCCCAAAATGGGGTGAGATATTCTGAGCGCCTCCGTGTGCCAAAATTAGCCGTGGCCACCGCATAGTCGACCAAAATAAGGCCCCGAAGGTCCCGTCCCACCTAAGTTCCGTCTTCGCCGCTCGCAAAATGCTCCAAAAACGGTGGCTATAGCCTTGGGGGTAGGTGCTGGCCAACTTCGTCATCTGACTCTCCGAATGGGGTAGACTTTCCAAACGGCGGCCCCTTGCAGTTGCTGTGGGCCAGTAGAGGTCGCGGGACACAGCCGCACCCAAAAATAAGCCCTCGATGGTCCCGCTCCCCAAGTTCAATCTCGCCCGTAAAAATGCCCAAAACCGGGTGGGCTATAGCCTTGGGGGAGGGGCTGGCCAATCTGTCCGCCTCGGACTCGAATGAGACGAGACTTTACGAGCGGCCTCACCGTGGTGTTCTAAAATAGGCCATGGCACAGCTTGCCTCACCATAAGTGGGCCAAGCCTCCCTGAAGGTCCTGGCTCCCCAAGTTCGTCCGCCGTAAAAAATGCCCAAAAACGGGTGGCGCATAGCCTTGGGGGAGGGGCTGGCCAACTCTGGGTCCACCGGACCTCGAATGGGGCAAGACTTGCGAGCGCCCTCCGTGTGCCAAGGGGCCAGGGCCCGGGCACAGCCGCACCCAAAAGTAATGGGCCCCCGACGGTCCCGCCCCCAAGTTCTACCCGCCGCAAAAATGCCCAAAATGGGTGGGCTTATAGCCTTGGGGAGGGGGCTAAGCACCTCGTCCCCGGACTTGAATGGGGCGAGACTTTGCGAGCGCCTCTTGGCCAAAATTGGTCATGCGACACAGCCGCGCCAAAAATAAGTCCTCGAAGGTCCCGCTCCCCAAGTTCGTCCACCGCAAAATGCCTAAAAACGTGGTGGGCAGTAGCCTTGGGGAGTGGGGCTGGCCAGCTCTCCGTCGCCGGAGTCGGAATGGGGTGAGACTTGCAGCGCTTGTTCCAAAATAGGCTGCGGGCACAGCTGCGCCCAAAATAAGCTTTTCCCCAAGGTCCTGGCCCCAAGTTCATTCACAAAAATGCCTAAAACATCTGGTAGCCTTGGGAGGGCCAATGTCTTGTCCGCCTGGACTCGGGAATGGGCGGACTTGCGCGAGCGCCCGTGTGTCAAGGTAGGCCGGGCACACACTGCCCCCCAAAAATGCCCTCAAGGTCCTGGCCCCAAGTTCGTCCTCGGGCTGCAAAATAAAACGGAAGCCATAGCCTCGGGGAGGGCCTCGCCTGGACTCGGAATGGGATGAGATTTTGCTAGTGGCCTCAGTACCAAAAATAGGCTAATGGCACAGCGGCCAAAATATCCCCTTGCTAGTCCGCCCCAAGCCCGGCCCGCCTGCAAAAATGCCTAAAACCGGGTGGGCGAGTAGCCTTGGGAGGGGATACAACTCGCCCGCCTGGACTCGGAATGGGGCGAGACTTCTGCAGGCACTCAGTGGTGCCAAATAGCTGCCATAGGTCCTGGCGTGCCCAATGCCTATAAAAGCCCCGGCGTCCTGGGCTCGGAATGGGTCTAGATTTATCCTAAGGCACGGCAGACAAGTTCGCAAAATGCCTAAACGCAGTGTAGCCTGGGGAGGGCCCACGTCCGCCGGACTCGGAATGGGTCTAGACTTTGCACCCTCCGTGTGCTAGGTCAGCTGGGCATGCTACGCCCAAAATAAACTCCCGAAGGTCCGTCCCCAAGTTCGGTCCGCCGTAAAAAATGCCTAAAATGGGCCAGGTGCCTTAGGGGAGGGCTGGCCACAACTTCGTCCGCCTCGGACCTCGGAATGGGGCGAGACTGCGAGCGCTCCGTGTGCTAAGAGAAGTCGCGGGCACAGCCGTGCCCAAAAATAAGCCTCAAGGTCCTGGCCCCAAGTTGGCCGCCGTAAAATGCCTAAAACGGTGGGCTATAGGGGAGGGTTGGCCAACTTCGTCCGGGCTGGGAATGGGGCGAGACTTTAGCGCCAAAATAGGCCGGGAAACACAGTTTACTCTAAAAATAAGGCCCTTTTGGCCGTCCAACAGTCCGCTGCAAAATGCCAAAAATGGGTGGGCTATACTTGGGGGAGGGGCTGGCCTAACTCGCTCCGCCTCGGACTCGGAATGGGACGTGACTTCTGGTCCGAGTGCCTTTCGCGGTGCAAAAAAGTAGGCCGTGACACAAAGCCGCACTGCAAAATAAGTGCCCGAAGGTCCCGTCCAACAGTT
The DNA here is from genome assembly GCA_030449895.1 of Citrus mangshanensis. Classification (NCBI taxonomy): domain Eukaryota; kingdom Viridiplantae; phylum Streptophyta; class Magnoliopsida; order Sapindales; family Rutaceae; genus Citrus; species Citrus mangshanensis. The sequence continues at coordinate 2,473 of JASUUJ010000106.1, read as the reverse complement.
CCTCCGCCGTAAAATGCCCAAAAACGGGTGGGCTATAGCCTTGGGGGAGGGGCTGGCCAACTTCGGCCCCGCTGACTGTGGAATGGGGCGAGACTCTTCTCAGTGCCTTGTGTGCCAAAAGTAGGCCGAGGACAAAGTCAGGCCCAAAAATAAGTGCCCAAGGTCCTGGGCCCCACAGTCCTCCGTCGGTGAAATGCCTAAAAATGGGTGGCTATAGCCTTGGGGAGGCTGGCCCACTCGTCCGGGTCGACTGGAATGGGGCGCAGACTCTTGCGAGTGCCCCTCAGGTGCCAAAAGTAGGCCGGTAGACAAAGCGTGCCAAAAATAAGTGCCCGAAGGTCCCGTCCCTCCACGATTCCGCCTCGCAAAATGCCCAAAAACGGTGGGCTATAGCCTTGGGGGGAGGGGCTGGCTCACCCGTCCGCCGGACTCGGAATGCCGAGACTTTGCGAGCGCCCACCGTGTGCCGTGGTTAGGCTGCGGGCACAGCCGTGCCCAAAAAATAAGTGCCAAGGTCCTGTCCAAGTCTGGTGCCCGCCCGCCGCAAAATGCAGCGTGGCTAAAAACGGGTGGGGGGCTATGTAGCGCCACCCTTGGGGGAGGGCAGTGCCCGAACTGTCCTTTGTCATGTACGCTGACTGAATGGGGCAAGACTTTGGCAGCACCCTCCGTGTGTGGGCCACAGGTCAGCACAGTCATACTCACAAAAAATAAGCCCCGAAGGTCCTCGCCCCAAGTCTGGTCCGGCCGTAAAATGCCTCTCCAAAAACGGTGGCTATAGCCTCGGGGGAGGGATGGCCAACTCTTCTGGTCCGCCTGGACTCGGAATGGCGACTTTGCGAGACCTCCGTGTGCTGTAATAGCCGTTGAACAGCCGTACTCAAAATAAGCCTCAAGGTCCTGGGCCCCTCGTCCGCCGTAAAATGCCCAAAAATGGTGGGCTTATAGCCTGGGGAGGGCTGTTTAATCTCGGCCCGGGCTCGACCGGAATGGGGCGAGACTGCGAGCGCGCTCCGTAGTGCCAAAAAGCCGCTGACACAGCCTGCTGGGGTAGACAGTGCGTCCGGCCTCGCCCAAACCCGCCTGTAAAATGCCTAAAACGCGGTGGCTTATAGCCCTGGGGGGAGGTTGGCCAACCGGTCCGCCTCGGACTCAATGGGGCGAGACTTTGTGAGCGCGCTCCGTGTGCCAAAAAATAGGCTGCGGGATAGGAAAAATAAGCGCCCAAGCTCGCCCCCAGTTCGTCCGCAAAATGCCCAAAAATGGGTGGTTTAGCCTTGGAGGGCTGACAACTGTCCACTGACTCGAATGGGACGACTTTGCGAGCGCCTCTAGTACTAAAGCATTACAAGGGGCTGCACTTAAAAATAGTTCCTCCCAAGCTCCCGCCCCAAGTTCGGGCCCGCCGCAAAATGCCTAAAACGGCGGTGGGCTATAGCCGCCTGGGGAGGGGGCTGGCCACCTCGTCCGCCGGACTCCAAATGGGGAAGTGATATCATGAAACGCTCCGGCAAAGCAATATATACTGGGCATAAATGGATGCAGTGGTCAGCGCCTCAAGGTCCTGGCCCCCAAGTTCGTCCCTACTAAAATGGCCTAAAAACGGGTGGGCTATAGCCTTGTGGGAGGGGGCTGGCCAACTTCGTCCGCCTCGGACTCGGGAATGAAGCGAGACTTCCCGAGTGCCCTCCGTAGGCAAAAGTAGGCCGAGGACACAGCTCGCCAGCCAAAAATAGTGCTCCAAGGTCCCGCCCACAAGTTCTCCGCCGTAAAATGCCCAAAAACGGGTGGGCTATAGCGTCTTGGGGGAGGGGCTGGCTAACCCCTGGGCTCCGCTCGGACTCGGAATGGGGCGAGACTCTGCGAGCGCCCCACTGCGGTGCAAGGCCGTGGCTAGTGGCACAGCCGTGCCCAAAAATAAGTGCCCGAAGGCATTGTCCCTGGAAAGTTCACCACCAATATAAAAATGCCCAAAAACGGGTGCGAGTAGCCTTGGGGGAGGCTCACAATCATTCCGCTGACTCAGAAATTATGAGACATTGCGAGCCTGTGCCAAATATAGGCCTCGGCACAGCCGCACCTTAAAATAAGCGCCCGAAGGTCCTGCCTCCCAAGTTCATCCTCACTGCAAAATGCCTAAAACGGGTGGCTATAGCCTTGGGGAAAAAGGCCAACTTCGTCCGGCCGGACTCGGAATGGGCGAGACTTTGCAGCGCCTCCGTGCTCAGGTGAAAGCCGCGACACAGCCGCGCCCTTAAAATAAGTGCCCGAAGGTCCCGTCCCAAGTTCATTCAGCCGAAATGCCTAAAAACGGGTGGGCGAGTAGCCCCTGGGGAGGGGCTGGGCCAATCTCTGGGTCCACTCGGATCTAATGGGGCGGTGACTTTGTGAGCGCCCTCCGTGTTCTGTACGAGGCTGCGTGCACAGCTGGCCCATAAATAATCAGTAATACGTGTTCTGAACGAAGCATACC
>JASUUJ010000105.1:0-119181 GCA_030449895.1 Citrus mangshanensis | reverse complement strand
GTTGTACTTCGTTCAGTTACGTATTACTCGAACTTATTGCGCCCCAGCGAGCCTATAGCCACTTTGATTTTGCGTTCATTTTTCAGGGTTTTATTTTGACTTTAGTAGCTAATTTTTGGAGTGTTGGCTTGATTGCCCGTGGCGCCCTATTTTTGGCACACTGAGGCTGCCCGCAAAGTCTCGGAGCCATTCCGAGTCCGGCGGACGAACCGCACGCCCAGCAAGGCTATAGCCCACCCGTTTATTGGCCATTTGGGGGTTTTGGCAGCTAACCAGTTACTTGCTAATTCAGGCGTGTTTTCTGTGCCGTCTTTGCCACAGCGCTGCGGAGCCTTATAAAGTCTGTTTTCCAGTGTGGTCGAACCATGTAGCCAACAGGCTATTACCGTTTAGCCATTTTCCGCTGGGAGTTTTAGCACCCCACGACCCTTAGCGCTAATTTTTGCAGAAACCACTATGCCATTAGCCTATTTTTGTACAGGCCTTCGTCTCGAGGCCATTCCAGTCCAGTAGGCCGAACTTCCGCCACGCCTGAGCTATAGCCCATCCGATTTTTGGCCATTTTCCGCTGGGGTTTTGGCACCCCACGACCTTGACCTCTAATTTTTACAGGCGCGAAGAGGTTATGCGTGGCCTATTTTGGCACACAGAGGCCCGGCCCCCCACCAAGGTCTCGGGCCATTCAGAGTCCATTGGACCGAACTTATCACGGCCCCCACCAGACTATGGCCCACCCCGTTTTTGGCCATTTTTTCGGTGGGATTTTACGCATGACCGGGCGCTAATTTTTATCGCGGCTATGCCGTGGCCTATTTATACCTGAGGCCGCCCCCAAAGTCTCGGGCCATTCCGAGTCCGAGGCGGACGAACTTCACCAGCGCCCCACCAGGCCCTCTCAGCCCACCGTTTTTGGCCATTTGGGGGTTTTGGCACCAGCCTTGGGTGCTAATTTTTGTGTGACTGTGCCCGTAACTGGCTTTTTGGCACCGGAGACCATACGCAAAGTCACAAGGCCATTCGGCATCCGAGGCGGACAGACTTAAGCCATGCCCCCACCAAGGCTATAGCCCCCGATTTTTAGCCATTTTCCAGCTGGGTTTAGGTACCCCACGACAGGCCCTAATTTTGGTAGCTATGCCATTAGCCCTATTTTGGCACCACAGGCCACCCAAAGTCTCGGGCCATTCCAGAGTCCGAGGCGGACGAACCCCATCCGCCCCATGAGAGCCTGCTTCCCACCCGATTTTTGTTATGCCATTTCCGTTCCCAGTTACGTTTGCTTGGGGTTTTGGCATCCCGGCCTTCGGGCGCTAATTTTTAGGCGCGGCTGTGCCCGTGGCCTATTTTGGGACCACGAGGCCACCACGCCAAGTCTCTAAGACATTCCCGAGTCCAGTAGGATGAACTTAAGCCACGCGCCCCACCAAGGCTATAGACCACCCGTTTTTGGCCATTTTGGGGTTTGGCACCCCGACCTTCAGGCGCTAATTTTTGGGCGCGGCTGCCTGTGGCCTAGCAGCACACGGAGGCCGCCCGCAAATTCTCGGGACATTCGAGTCCCGTGGTGACGCCGCCCGCGCCCACCAAGAGCTATTTTAGCCGCACCCAAAGTTTGGCCATTTTTCGCTGGGGGGTTTGGCACCCGACCTTGGTGCTAATTTTTGAATGGCTGTGCCATTGGCCTATTTTGGCTGCACACGGAGGCCGCCCGCAAAGTCTCGGGCCATTCCGAGGTCGGATGAACTTCATGCCCCACAAGGCTATAGCCCACCAGATTTTGGCCATTTTTCCGCGGGGGGTTTGGCACCCGACTTTCGGGCGTAATTTTTAGCGGCGAGTGCCGGTGGCCTATTGGTCCCAGCGCACAGGGTTGCCCGCAAAGTCTCGGGCCATTCCGAGTCCAGCGGACGAACTTCGCCCGCCCACGCTTTGTATAGCCCAGTTTATCGGCCATTTGGGGGGGTTTTGGCAGCGAAACCACCTTGGTAGCGCTAATTTTCAGGCGCCCAGCTGTGCCCAGTGGCCTATGTTGGCACACGGAGCCGCCCGCAAAATCTCGGCCCTTTCCGAGTCCGAGCGGACGAACTTCCCCATGCGCCCCCACCAAGGCTATAATACTCCACGATTTTGGCCATTTTCCGCTGGGGGGTTTTGTTTGTTTAACGACCAGCGCTAATTGTAGGGTGCGGCTATACCCACCCATGGCCTATATTTCCATTGCTTTCGGGAGGCCGCCCTAAAGTCTCGAGGCCATTCCGAGTCCAGGCGGGACGAACCGCCACGCCCCCCACCGCTTTGAGCTATAGCCACTTCGATTTTGGCCATTTTTCCTCTGGGGTTTGGCACCCGACCTTCGGGAGCTAATTTTTGGGGCGCGGATTATGCCCATTGGCCTATTTTTGGCACACAGAGGCCGGCCCCCAAATTCTTGGGCCATTCCGAGTCCGAGCGGATGTGAACCTTGCGTAGCCCCCGTACACGCCCAATGTATATGGCCCACCGTTTTTGGCCATTTTGCTGGGGTTTTTTTGCACCCACGACCTTCGGGCGCTAATTTTTGGTCGCGGCTATGCCCGTGGCCTATTTTAACAGCACACGGGAGGCCGCCCCCAAAGTCTCGGGCCATTCGAGTCCGGCGGATGAACTTATTACAACGCCCCACCAAGAGCTATAGCCCACCCGTTTTTGCCCAATTGGGGGTTTTGGCACCCCCGACCTTGGAGCGCTAATTTTTGAAACGCGGCTGTGCCGTTAGCCTATTTTGGGACACGGAGGACACCATGAAAGTCTAGGGCCATTAAGTCAGGTCGAGGCGGATGCTTATTACACGCGTTACCAGATTTATAAGCCCACCCGTTTTAGCATTTAGGTTTGGCACCCCGACCTTGGGCGCTTCTTTTTTGAGGCGGCTGTGCCCATTAAATTTGGGCATCGGGCCGCCCGGAAAGTCTCGGAGCCATTCCAGCGGATGGCCATGCGCCCTGGGGCTGCCAGCCCACCGTGTTTTGCCATTTGGGGTTTTGGCACCAGGTAACCCGAGGCCTAATTTTTGGGCGCGGCTGTGCCCGTGGCTATTTTGGGACACGGAGGCCACCCCCAAAGTCTCGGGCCATTCCGAGTCGGCGGATGAACCGCCCCTGCGCCCCACCAAGGCTATAGCCCACCCGTTTTTGCCCATTTGGGGGTTTTGGCACCCCGACCTTGTTGAGCTAATTTTTGGGCGTGGCTATGCCCGTGGCCTGGCCCACAGCACACGGTGGCCGCCCGCAAAGTCTCGGCCCATTCTCAGTCCGAGCGGACGAACCGCCCATACCCCCACCAGAGCTATAGCCACACCCGTTTTTGGCCATTTGGGGGTTTTGGCACACCGACCTTTGTGCGCTAATTTTTGGGCGCGGCTGTGCCCGTGGCCTATTACAGCGCGAGAGCCGCCCGCAAGTTTCAGGCCATTCCGAGAGTCAGCGGAAGAACTTGCCAGCCCCCACCGAGGCTATAGCCCACCCGTTTTTTGGCCTTTTAGGGGTTTTGGCACCCTTACCTTGAGGGCTAATTTTTGGTGCAGGCTGGCTTGGCCCTATTTTGGCACCGCGGAGGCCGTCCATAAGAATCTCGTGCCATTCCTAGTCCAGGCGATGAACTTCTCCCGGCCCCCTGAGGCTATAGCCACCACAATTTTAGCCATTTTCCGCTGGGGGGTTTTGGCACCTGACAACGAGGGCGCTAATTTTTGGGTGCGGCTATGCCCGTGGCCTATTTACCTGGCAGCACCAGGAGGCCACCCCAAAGTCTCGGGCCATTCGAGTCCGAGGCGGACGAACCGCCCACGCCCGACCAAGGCTATAGCCACCCGTTTTTAGCCAATGCATTTGGGGATTTTGATACCTGAACTTCGGGTCACGAATTTTTGGAGGCTGGCTGTGCCCGTGGCCTATTTTTGGCTACGGAGGCCGCGCAAAGTCTCGGGCCATTCTGAGTCCAGTGAATGAACCCGCCCACTCTCCCGACCAAGGCTATAGCCCACCCGTTTTTGGCCATTTGGGGGTTTTGATACCCTGAACCGGGTTGCAAATTTTTGGGTGCTGTCCCGTGGCTATTTTTGGCAGCACCACGGAGGCCGCCACATGAAGTCTCGGGCCATTCCGAGTCGGGGACGAACTTTGCACAGCCGCCCCACCATGGCTATAGCCCAACCATTTTTTTAGCCATTTTTCGCATGAGGGTTTTAGCACTCCGGCCTTCGGGCGCTAATTTTTGGATGCGGCGTATTGTGCCCGTGGCCTATTTTAGCACATGGAGCCGCCCGCAAGAATCTCGGGCAATTCGAGGTCCGGTGGACGAACTTGGCACTCGCCCCCACCAGGTATAGCCCACCCGTTTTTGGCCATTTGGGGGTTTTGGCATACCGACCTTTGGGAGCTAATTTTTGGCGCGGCTGTGCCTGTGGCTAGTTTGGCACACGGAAGCCGCCCGCAAAGTCTCAGGCCATTCGAGGTGCGGCGGGACGAACTTCGCCACGCCCCCACCAAGGCTATAGCCCACCCGTTTTTGGCCATTTAGGATTTGGCACCCCTGACCTTCGGGGGGCTAATTTTTGGGGCGTGGCTGCGCGGTGGACCTATTTGGCCACACACACACGGAGCCGTCAGCAAAGTCTCGTGCCATTCCTAGTCCGGCAGACAAAACTTACCGCCCCCACCAGGCTACTCTAGCCCACACCGATTTTTGGCCATTTTCCGCTGGGGTTTTGGCACCCGACCTTGAGCGCTAATTTTAGGTGCGGCTATGCCCGTGGCCCTGGCCACAGCACCACGGAGGCCGCCCCAAAGTCTCAGGCCATTCCGAGTCCAGGCGGGCCGAGCCACGCCCGACCAAGGCTATAGCCCACCCGTTTTTGGCCATTTGGGGTTTTGGCACCTTTGCGACCTTCGGGCGCTAATTTTGGGCAGCGGCTGTGCCCGTGGCCTAATACACCACGGGGCCGCCCGCAAAAGTCTCGGGCCATTCAAGTCCAGCGGACAGACATGTGACCCCACCAAGGCTATAGCCCACCCGATTTTTGCCCATTTTCCGCTGGGGTTTTGGCACCCCGACCTTTGGGTGCTAATTTTTAAGATGCGGCTGTGCCCGTGGCCATTTTTTTGGTACCTGCGGAGGCCGCCCGCAAGAGTCTCGGGCCATTCAGTCCAGGCGAGACGAACTTCGTAACGCCCCCCACCAAGGCTATTGCCCACCCGATTTTTGGCCATTTTTCCGCTGGGGTTTTGGCACCCGACCTTTGGGTGCTAATTTTTGAGTGCGGCTGTGCCCAGTGGCCTATTTTTTGGCCCACCCCACGGAGGCCGCCCACAAGTCTCGGGCCATTCCGAGTCCGAGGTGGACGAACTTACGCCACGCCCCCACCAATGCTATAAGCCCACCCAATTTTTGCACCAACCTTCAGCCATTTTTTTTTCTGCTGGGGGGTAGCAAACAGAGGCCACCATTTGGCACCCCGACCTTCGCCACGCCCCCACCAGGCACTTCCTAATTTTTGTATGGCTATTTTGACATGCCACCGTGGCCTGAGACGAACTTACCACAGCCCCCACCAAGGCTGCAGGCTTCCCCTAATTTTAAAGGCGCTGAGTCTATTTTTCGGGCCATTCGTTCGAGATCCGGTCCGGCGGATGAACCATACGCCCCCACCAAGTCTATAGCCACCCCATTTTTGCCATTTTTTCCGAGCTGGGGGTTTTGGCACCACCCCGACCTTCGGGCGCTAATTTTACAGGGCGCGGCTATGCCCGTCGCTATTTTTTGGAACACGGAGGCTGCCCGCAAAGTCTCGGGCCATTCCGAGTCCGGCAGGCGAACTTTGCACGCCCCCACAAGGCTATAAGCCCACCCGATTTTTATGGCCATTTTTCCGCTGGGGGGTTTGGCACCCGACCTTGGGCACTAATTTTGGGGCGGCATGCCCAGTGGCCTATAGGCACGGAGGCCGCCCGTAAGTCTCGGGCCATTCCGAGTCAGCGGATGAACTTAACCCGCCCACCAAGGCTATAGCCCACCCGATTTTAGCCATTTTCTGGTGGGGGTTTTGGCATCCCGACATTCGGGCGCTAATTTTTGGCGTGGCTATGCCCGTGGCCTATTTTGCACCACGGAGGCCGCCCGCAAAGTCTCGTGCCATTCCAATCCCGGCGGACGAACTTCGCCACGCCCCCACCAATGCTATAGCCCACCCATTTTTGGCAATTTGGGGGTTTGGCACCCCGAACTTGGGTGCTAATTTTTGGAGTACAGCTGTCCCGTGGCTATTTTTGGCACCACGGAGGCCGCCCGCAGAAGTCTCGGAGCCATTCCGAGACCGGCGGACGAACCGCCCACGCCCCCACCAAGGCTATAGCCCACCCGATTTTTGGCCATTTTTCCGCTGGGGGTTTTGGCACCCGACCTTCGGCGCTAATTTTGGGCGCGGCTATGCCCGTGGCCTTTTTTGGCTCACAGAGGCCGCCCCCAAAGTCTCGGGCCATTCTGAGTCCCATGAGACGAACTTCGCCCTCTCCCCCACCAAGGCTATAGCCCACCCGTTTTTGGCCATTTGGGGGTTTGGCACCCCCGACCTTCGGGTGCTAATTTTTGGGTGCGGCTGTGCCCGTGGCCTATTTTTGGCACACAGAGGCCGCCACGTGAATTTCGGGCCATTCGAGTCAGGACGAACTTCGCGCCCGCCACAAAGGCTATAGCCCACCCGTTTTTGGCCATTTGGGGGTTTTGCACCTGAACTTCAGGTACTAATTTTAGGGGCGGATGTGCCCGTGGCCTATTTTTGCAGCACACGGAGGCCGCCCGCAAAAGTCTCGGGTCATTCCGAGTCCGGCGGACGAACCGCCCCACCCCCACCAAGGCTATAGCCCACCCGTTTTTTGGCCATTTGGGGGGTTTTGGCACCTTGACCTTCGGGTGCTAATTTTTGGGCGTGGCTGTGCCCGTGTCCTATTTTTGGCACACAGAGGCCGCCCGCAAATTCTCGGGCCATTCCGAGTCAGTGGACGAACCCGCCCACGCCCCACCAAGGCGATAGCCCACCCGATTTTTGGCCATTTTTCCGCTGGGGGGTTTTGGCACCCCGACCTTCGGGCGCTAATTTTTGGATGCGGCTATGCCCGTGGCCTATTTTTGGCACATGGAGGCCGCCCCCAAAGTCTCGGGCCATTCCGAGTCCATGATGAACTTCAAGCCCCCACCAAGGATATAGCCCACCGTTTTGGCCATTTGGGGTTTTGGCACCCCCGACCTTGGTGCTAATTTTTGCGGACTATGCCCAAGTGGCCTATTTTTGGCACACGGAGGCCGCCCCAAAGTCTCGGGCCATTCTGAGTCCCATGAGCGAACCGCCCCTCCCCCACCAAGGCTATAGCCCACCCGTTTTTGGCCATTTGGGGGTTTTGGCACCCGACCTTGGTGCTAATTTTGGGTGCGGCTGTGCCCGTGGCCTATTTTGGCACACAGAGGCCGCCCGTGAATTTTCGGGCCATTCGAGTCCGGCGGACGAACCGCCACGCCCGCCACAAAGGCTATAGCCCACCCGTTTTTTGGCCATTTGGGGGGTTTTGGCACCCCGAACTTCAGGTACTAATTTTTGGGGGCGGATGTGCCCGTGGCCTATTTTTGGCACACGGAGGCCGCCCGCAAAGTCTCGGGTCATTCCGAGTCCGGCGGACGAACTTCGCCCACACCCCCCACCAAGGCTATAGCCCACCCGTTTTTTGGCCATTTGGGGGGTTTTGGCACCTTGACCTTCGGGTGCTAATTTTTGGGCGTGGCTGTGCCCGTGTCCTATTTTTGGCACACAGAGGCCGCCCGCAAATTCTCGGGCCATTCCGAGTCCGGCGGACGAACCGCCACGCCCCCACCAAGCGATAGCCCACCCGATTTTGGCCATTTTCCGCTGGGGTTTTGGCACCCGACCTTGGGCGCTAATTTTTGGATGCGGCTATGCCCGTGGCTATTTTGGCACATGGGCCGCCCCCAAAGTCTCGGGCCATTCGAGTCCCAGAGCGAACTTCGCCCAAGCCCCCCACCAAGGATATAGCCCACCCGTTTTTTGGCCATTTGGGGGGTTTTGGCACCCCGACCAGTGCTAATTTTTAGGCGCCTATGCCCGTGGCCTATTTTTGGCACACGGAGGCCGCCCCAAAGTCTCGGGCCATTCTGAGTCCATGAGCGAACCGCCCACTCCCCACCAAGGCTATAGCCCACCCCGTTTTTGGCCATTTGGGGGTTTTGGCACCCCGACCTTCGGGTGCTAATTTTAGACCGCGGCTGTGCCCGTGGCTATTTTTAACACACAGAGGCCGCCCGTGAATTTTCGGGCCATTCCAGTCCGGACGAACTTCGCCACGCCCGCCACAAAGGCTATAGCCCACCGTTTTTGGCCATTTGGGGTTTTGGCACCCGGGTACTAATTTTTGGGGGCGGATGTGCCCGTGGCCTATTTTTGGCACACAGAGGCCGCCCGCAAAGTTTCGGGTCATTCCGAGTCCGGCGGACGAACTTCGCCCACACCCCCCACCAAGGCTATCGCCCACCCGTTTTTTGGCCATTTGGGGGGTTTTGGCACCTTGACCTTCGGGTGCTAATTTTTGGGCGTGGCTGTGCCCGTGGCCTATTTTTGGCACACAGAGGCCGCCCGCAAATTCTCGGGCCATTCCGAGTCCGGCGGACGAACTTCGCCCACGCCCCCCACCAAGGCGATAGCCCACCCGATTACAGCCATTTTCCGCTGGGGTTTTGGCACCCGACCTTGGTAGCTAATTTTGGATGCGGCTGTGCCCGTGGCCTATTTTTGGCACATGGAGGCCGCCCCCAAAGTCTCGGGCCATTCCGAGTCGCATGAGGCGAACTTCGCCCGTCCCCACCAAGGCTATAGCCCCACCCGTTTTTGGCCATTTGGGGGTTTGGCACCTTCGGGTGCTAATTTTTCGCGGCTATGCCGTGGCCTATTTTACACACGGAGGCCACCCATAAAGTCTCGGGCCATTCCGAGTCCGGCGGACGAACTTCGCCACGCCCCACCAAGCCTATAGCCCACCGTTTTTGGCCATTTGGGGTTTTGGCACCCGACCTTCGGGCGCTAATTTTGGCGCGGCTTTGCCCGTGGCCTAATTTTTGGCGCGGCTATCCCGATGGCCTATTTTGGCACCCACGGAGGCCGCCCGCAAAGTCTCGGGCCATTCTGAGTCCGGGAGACGAACTCGCACGCCCCCACCAAGGCTATAGCCCACCCGGTTTTGGCAATTTTTCCACTGGGGGTTTGGCACCCGACCTTCGGGCGCTAATTTTTATACTGTGGCTATGCCCGTGGGCTATTTTGGCACACGGAGGCCGCCCCAAAGTCTCGGGCCATTCCGAGTCCGAGACCGAACTTCGCCTCGCCCCCTACCAAGGCTATAGCCCACCCGAGTTGTGGCCAGGTTTCGGGTGGGGGGTTGTGTAACCGCGACCGTCGGGCGCGCATTTTGGGGCGCGGCTATGCCCGTGGCCTATTGTTGGCGCGCGGAGGCCGCGCCCTAAGTCTCGGGCCATTCCGAGTTCGGCGGACGAACTTCGCCACGCCCCCGCAAGGCTATAGCCCACCCGATATTTGGTCATTTTCCGTTGGGGGTTTTGGTACCCGACCTTCGGGGCTAATTTTTTAGGCGGCTGTGGCCGTGGCCTATTTTGGCACCACGGAGGCCACCCGCAAAGTCTCGTGCTATTCCTAATCCAGCGGGGACCAGACTTGGCGCCCCCACCAAGGCTATAGTCCACCCGATATTTGGCCATTTTTCCGTTGGGGGGTTTTGGCACCCCGACCTTCGGGGGCTAATTTTTGGACGCGGCTGTGCCCGTGGCCTGTTTTTGGCACACGGAGGCCACCCGCAAAGTCTCGTGCCATTCCGAGTCCGGCGGACGAACTTCGCCCTCGCCCCCCACCAAGGCTATAGCCCACCCGTTTTTTGGCCATTTGGGGGGTTTTGGCACCCCGACCTTCGGGCGCTAATTTTTGGGCGCGCCTGTGCCTGTGGCCTATTTTTGGCACACGGAGGCCGCCCGCAAAGTCTCGTGCTATTCCTAATCCAGCGGACGAACTTCGCCGACGCCCCCCACCAAGGCTATAGTCCACCCGATATTTGGCCATTTTTCCGTTGGGGGGTTTTGGCACCCGACCTTGGGGCTAATTTTTAGACGGCTGTGCCCGTGGACTGTTTTTGGCACACGGAGGCCACCCGCAAAGTCTCGTGCCATTCCGAGTCCAGCGGACGAACCGCCACGCCCCCACCAAGGCTATAGCCCACCCGTTTTTGGCCATAGGGGTTTTGGCACCCGACCTTCGGGCACTAATTTTTGGAGCGGCTGTGCCCGTGGCCTATTTTGGCACGGTGGCCACCCGCAAAGTCTCGGGCCATTCCGAGTCCGGCAGAGGAACTTACCGCCCCCACGAAGGCTATAGCCCACCCGTTTTTGGCCATTTCGGGGTTTTGGTACCCGACCTTGGCGCTAATTTTGGGCGCGGCTGTGCCCGTGGCCTATTTTGGCACCACGGGCCGCCCGCAAAAGTGTCGTGCCATTCCTAGTCCGGTGGACGAACTTCGCCCGCCCCCACCAAGGCTATAGCCCCACCCGATTTTGGCCATTTTCCGCTGGGGGTTTTGGCACCCGACCGGGTGCTAATTTTTGTGCGCGCTGTGCCCGTGGCCTATTTCTGGCACACGGAGGCCGCCCGCAAAGTCTCGGGCCATTCCGAGTCCGGCGGACGAACTTCGCCCACGCCCCCCACCAAGGCTATAGCCCACCCGATTTTTGGCCATTTTTCCGCTGGGGGGTTTTGGCACCCCAACCTTCGGGCGCTAATTTTTGGGCGCGGCTATGCCCGTGGCCTATTTTTGGCGCACGGAGGCCACCCGCAAAGTCTCTGGCCATTCCGAGTTCGGCGGACGAACTTCGCCCCCGCCCCCCACCAAGGCTATAGCCCACCAGTTTTTTGTCCATTTGGGGGGTTTTGGCACCCCGACCTTCGGGCGGTAATTTTTGGGCGGGCTGTGCCCGTGGCCTACTTTTGGCACACGGAGGCCGCCCGCAAAGTGTCGTGCCATTCCTAGTCCAGTGGACGAACTTCGCCCACGCCCCCCACCAAGGCTATAGCCCCACCCGATTTTTGGCCATTTTTCCGCTGGGGGGTTTTGGCACCCCGACCTTCGAGCGCTAATTTTTGGGCGCGCTGTGCCCGTGGCCTATTTCTGGCACACGGAGGCCTCCCGCAAAGTCTCGGGCCATTCCGAGTCCGGCGGACGAACATCGCCCACGCCCCCCACCAAGGCTATAGCCCACCCAATTTTTGGCCATTTTTCCGCAGGGCGATTTTGGCACCCCGACCTTCGGGCGCTAATTTTTGGGCGCAGCTGTTCCCGTGGCCTATTTTTGGCACACGGAGGCCCCCCACAAAGTCGCGGGCCATTCCGAGTCGGGCGGACAAACTTCGGCCACGCCCCCCACCAAGGCTATAGCCCACCCGTTTTTTGTCCATTTGGGGGGTTTTGGCACCCCGACCTTCGGGTGCTAATTTTTGGGCCCGGCAGTGCCCGTGGCCTATTCTTGGAACACGGAGTCCGCCCGCAAAGTCTCGGGCCATTCCGAGTCCGGCGGACGAACTTCGCCCACGCCCCCCACCAAGGCTATAGCCCACCCGATTTTTGGCAATTTTTCCGCTGGGGGGTTTTGGCACCCCGACCATCGGGCACTAATTTTTGGTTGCGGCTGTGCCCGTGGCCTATTTTTGGCACACGGAGGCCGCCCCCAGAGTCTCGGGCCATTCCGAGTCCGGCGGACGAACTTCGCCCACGCCCCCCACCAAGGCTATAGCCCACCCGTTTTTTGGCCATTTGGGGGGTTTTGGCACCCCGACCTTCGGGTGCTAATTTTTGGGCGCGGCTGTGACCGTGCCCTATTTTTGGGACACGGAGGTCGCCTGCAAAGTCTCGTGCCATTCCTAGTCCGGCGGACGAACTTCGCCGACGCCCCCCACAAAGGCTATAGCCCACCCGATTTTTGCCCATTTTTCCGCAGGGGGCTTTGGCACCCCGACCTTCGGGCACTAATTTTTGGGCGCGGCTGTGCCTATGGCCTATTTTTGGCACATGGAGGCCGTCCGCAAAGTCTCGGGCCATTCCGAGTCCGGCGGAGGAACTTCGCCCACGCCCCCCACGAAGGCTATAGCCCACCCGTTTTTTGGCCATTTCGGGGGTTTTGGCACCCCGACCTTCGGGGCTAATTTTTGGGCGCGCTGTGCCCGTGGCCTATTTCTGGCACACGGAGGCCGCCCGCAAAGTCTCGGGCCATTCCGAGTCCGGCGGACGAACTTCGCCCATGCCCCCCACCAAGGCTATAGCCCACCCGATTTTTGGCCATTTTTCCGCAGGGGGATTTTGGCACCCCGACCTTCGGGCGCTAATTTTTGGGCGCGCTGTGCCCGTGGCCTATTTCTGGCACACGGAGGCCGCCCGCAAAGTCTCGGGCCATTCCGAGTCCGGCGGACGAACTTCGCCCACGCCCCCCACCAAGGCTATAGCCCACCCGATTTTTGGCCATTTTTCCGCAGGGGGATTTTGGCACCCCGACCTTCGGGCGCTAATTTTTGGGCGCGCTGTGCCCGTGGCCTATTTCTGGCATACGGAGGCCGCCCGCAAAGTCTCGGGCCATTCCGAGTCCGGCGGACGAACTTCGCCCACGCCCCCCACCAAGGCTATAGCCCACCCGATTTTTGGCCATTTTTCCGCAGGGGGATTTTGGCACCCCGACCTTCGGGCGCTAATTTTAGGGCGCAGCTGTGCCCGTGGCCTATTTTTGGCACACGGAGGCCCCCCACAAAGTCACGGGCCGTTCCGAGTCGGTTGGACAAACTTCGGCCACGCCCCCCACCAAGGCTATAGCCCGCCCGTTTTTTGTCCATTTGGGGGGTTTTGGCACCCCGACCTTCGGGTGCTAATTTTTAGGCCCGGCAGTGCCCGTGGCCTATTTTTGGAACACCGAGTCCGCCCGCAAAGTCTCGGGCCATTCCGAGTCCGGCGGACGAACTTCGCTCACGCCCCCCACCAAGGCTATAGCCCACCCGATTTTTGGCCAATTTTCCGCTGGGGGGTTTTGGCACCCCGACCATCGGGCACTAATTTTTGGTTGCGGCTATGCCCGTGGCATATTTTTGGCACACGGAGGCCGCCGCCAGAGTCTCGGGCCATTCCGAGTCCGGCGGACGAACTTCGCCCACGCCCCCCACCAAGGCTATAGCCCACCCGTTTTTTGGCCATTTGGGGGGTTTTGGCACCCCGACCTTCGGGTGCTAATTTTTGGGTGCGGCTGTGACCGTGCCCTATTTTTGGGGCACGGAGGTCGCCTGCAAAGTCTCGGGCCATTCGAGCCCGGCGGACGAGCTTCGCCCACGCCCCCCACCAAGGCTATAGCCCACCCATTTTTTGGCCATTTGGGGGGTTTTGACACCCCGACCTTCGGGTGCTAATTTTTGGGCGCGGCTGTGCCCGTGGCCTATTTTTGGCACATGGAGGCCGCCCGCAAAGTCTCGTGCCATTCCTCATCCGGCGGACGAACTTCGCCCACGCCCCCCACCAAGGCTATAGCCCACCCGTTTTTTGGCCATTTCGGGGGTTTTGGCACCCCGACCTTCGGGCGCTAATTTTTGGGCGCGCGGTGCCCGTGGCCTATTTCTGGCACACGGAGGCCGCCCGCAAAGTCTCGGGCCATTCCGAGTCCGGCGGACGAACTTCGCCCACGCCCCCCACCAAGGCTATAGCCCACCCGATTTTTGGCCATTTTTCCGCAGGGGGATTTTGGCACCCCGACCTTCGGGCACGAATTTTTGGGCGCGGCTGTGCCCGTGGCCTATTTTTGGCACACGGAGGCCCCCCGCAAAGTCGCGGGCCATTCCGAATTGGGCGGACAAACTTCGGCCACCCCCCCCCCCAAGGCTATAGCCCACCCGTTTTTTGTCCATTTGGGGGGTTTTGGCACCCCGACCTTCGGGCGCTAATTTTTGGGCGCGGCTGTGCCCGTGGCCTATTTTTGGCACACGGAGGCCGCCCGCAAAGTCTCAGGCCATTCCGAGCCCGGCGGACGAACTTTGCCCACGCCCCCCACCAAGGCTATAGCCCACCCGTTTTTTGGCCATTTTTCCGCTGGGGGGTTTTGGCACCCCGACCTTCGGGTGCTAATTCATGGACGCGGCTGTGCCCGTGGCCTATTTTTGGCACATGGAGGCCGCCCGCAAAGTCTCGTGCCAGAGTCTCGGGCCATTCCGAGTCCGGCGGACGAACTTCGCCCACGCCCCCCACCAAGGCTATAGCCCACCCGTTTTTTGGCCATTTGGGGGGTTTTGGCACCCCGACCTTCGGGTGCTAATTTTTGGGTGCGGCTGTGACCGTGCCCTATTTTTGGGACACGGAGGTCGCCTGCAAAGTCTCGGGCCATTCGAGCCCGGCGGACGAGCTTCGCCCACGCCCCCCACCAAGGCTATAGCCCACCCATTTTTTGGCCATTTGGGGGGTTTTGTCACCCCGACCTTCGGGTGCTAATTTTTGGGCGCGGCTGTGCCCGTGGCCTATTTTTGGCACATGGAGGCCGCCCGCAAAGTCTCGTGCCATTCCTCATCCGGCGGACGAACTTCGCCCACGCCCCCCACCAAGGCTATAGCCCACCCGTTTTTTGGCCATTTCGGGGGTTTTGGCACCCCGACCTTCGGGCGCTAATTTTTGGGCGCGCGGTGCCCGTGGCCTATTTCTGGCACACGGAGGCCGCCCGCAAAGTCTCGGGCCATTCCGAGTCCGGCGGACGAACTTCGCCCACGCCCCCCACCAAGGCTATAGCCCACCCGATTTTTGGCCATTTTTCCGCAGGGGGATTTTGGCACCCCGACCTTCGGGCACGAATTTTTGGGCGCGGCTGTGCCCGTGGCCTATTTTTGGCACACGGAGGCCGCCCGCAAAGTCTCGGGCCATTCCGAGTCCGGCGGACGAACTTTGCCCACGCCCCCAACCAAGGCTATAGCCCACCCGTTTTTTGGCCATTTTTCCGCTGGGGGGTTTTGGCACCCCAACCTTTGGGTGCTAATTTTTGGGCACGGCTATGCCCGTGGCCTATTTTTGGCACACGGAGACCGCCCGCAAAGTCTCGGGCCATTCGGCATCCGGCGGACGAACTTCGCCCACGCCCCCCACCAAGGCTAAGGCCCACCCGATTTTTGGCCATTTTTCCGCTGGGGGGTTTTGGCACCCCGTCCTTCGGGCGCTAATTTTTGGGCACGGCTATGCCCGTGGCCTATTTTTGGCACACGGAGACCGCCCACAAAGTCTCGGGCCATTCGGCGTCCGGCGGACGAACTTCGCCCACGCCCCCCACCAAGGCTATAGCCCACCCGATTTTTGGCCATTTTTCCGCTGGAAGGTTTTGGCACCCCGACCTTCTGGCGCTAATTTTTGGGCGCGGCTATGCCCGTGGCCTATTTTTGGCACACGGAGACCGCCCGCAAAGTCTCGGTCCATTCGGCGTCCGGCGGACGAAGTTCGCCCACGCCCCCCACCAAGGCTATAGCGCACCCGATTTTTGGCCATTTTTCCGCTTGGGGGTTTTGGCACCCCGACATTCGGGCGCAAATTTTTGGGCGCGGCTATGCCCGTGGCCTATTTTTGGCATACGGAGGCCGCCCCCAAAGTCTCGGGCCATTCCGAGTCCGGCGGACGAACTTCGCCCACGCCCCCCACCAAGGCTATAGCCCACCCGTTTTTTGGCCATTTTTCCGCTGGGGGGTTTTGGCACCCCAACCTTCGGGCGCGGCTGTGCCCGTGGCCTATTTTTGGCACACGGAGGCAGCCCGCAAAGTCTCGGGCCATTCCGAGTCCGGCGGACGAACTTTGCCCACGCCCCCAACCAAGGCTATAGCCCACCCGTTTTTTGGCCATTTGGGGGGTTTTGGCACCCCGACCTTTGGGCGCTAATTTTTGTGCGCGGCTGAGTCCGTGGCCTATTTTTGGCACACGGAGGCCGCCCGCAAAGTCTCGGGCCATTCGGAGTCCGGCGGACGAACTTCGCCCACGCCCCCCACCAAGGCTATAGCCCACCCGTTTTTTGGCCATTTGGGGGGTTTTGGCACCCTGACCTTCGGGCGCTAATTTTTGGGCGCGGCTGTGCCCGTGGCCTATTTTTGGCCATTTTTCCGCTGGGGGGTTTTGGCACCCCGACCTTCGGGCGCTAATTTTTGGGCGCGGCTATGCCCGTGGCCTATTTTTGGCACACGGAGGCCACCCCCAAATTCTCGGGCCATTCCGAGTCCGGCGGACGTACTTCGCCCACGCCCCCCACCTAGGCTATAGCCCACCCGATTTTTGGCCATTTTTCCGCTGGGTGGTTTTGGCACCCCGACCTTCGGGAGCTAATTTTTGGGCGCGGCTATGCCCGTGGCCTATTTTTGGCACACAGAGGCCACCCCCAAAGTCTCGGGCCATTCTGAGTCCGGCGGACGAACTTCGCCCACGCCCCCCACCAAGGCTATAGCCCACCCGTTTTTTGGCCATTTGGGGGGTTTTGGCACCCTGACCTTTGGGCGCTAATTTTTGTGCGCGGCTGAGCCCGTGGCCTATTTTTGGCACACGGAGGCCGCCCGCAAAGTCTCGGGCCATTCCGAGTCCGGCGGACGAACTTCGCCCACGCCCCCCACCAAGGCTATAGCCCACCCGTTTTTTGGCCATTTGGGGGGTTTTGGCACCCTGACCTTCGGGCGCTAATTTTTGGGCGCGGCTGTGCCCGTGGCCTATTTTTGGCACACGGAGGCCGCCCGCAAAGTCTCGGGCCATTCCGAGTCCGGCGGACGAACTTCGCCCACGCCCCCCACCAAGGCTATAGCCCACCCGATTTTTGGCCATTTTTCCGCCGGGGGGTTTTGGCACCCCGACCTTCGGGCGCGGCTGTGCCCGTGGCCTATTTTTGGCACACGGAGGCCGCCCGCAAAGTCTCGGGCCATTCCGAGTCCGGCGGACGAACTTTGCCCACGCCCCCAACCAAGGCTATAGCCCACCCGTTTTTTGGCCATTTTTCCGCTGGGGGGTTTTGGCACCCCAACCTTCGGGTGCTAATTTTTGGGCGCGGCTGTTCCCTTGGCCTATTTTTGGCACACGGAGCCGCCCGCAAAGTCTCGGGCCATTCCGAGTCCGGCTGACGAACTTCGCCCACGCCCCCCACCAAGGCTATAGCCCACCCGATTTTTGGCCATTTTTCCGCTGGGGGATATTGGCACCCCGAACTTCGGGTGCTAATTTTTTGGCGCAGCTGTGCCTGTGGCCTAATTTTGGCACACGGGGGCCGTCCGCAAAGTCTCGGGCCATTCCGAGTCCGGCGGACGAACTTCGCCCACGCCCCCCACCAAGGCTATAGCCCACCCGTTTTTTGGCCAATTTTCCGCTGGGGGATTTTGGCACCCCGACCTTCGTGCGCTAATTTTTGGCCGCGGCTATGCCCATGGCCTAGTTTTGGCACACGGAGGCCGCCCGCAAAGTCTTGGGCCATTCCCAGTCCGGCGGACGAACTTCGCCCACGCCCCCCACCAAGGCTATAGCCCACCCGTTTTTTGGCCATTTGGGGGGTTTTGGCACCCTGACCTTCGGGTGCTAATTTTTGGGCGCGGCTGTTCCCGTGGACTATTTTTGGCACACGGAGGCCGCCCGTAAAGTCTCGGGCAATTCCGAGTCCGGCGGACGAACTTCGCCCACGCCCCCCACCAAGGCTATAGCCCACCCGATTTTTGGCCATTTTTCCGCTGGGGGGTTTTGGCACCCCGACCTTCGGGCGCGGCTGTGCCCGTGGCCTATTTTTTGCACACGGAGGCCGCCCGCAAAGTCTCGGGCCATTCCGAGTCCGGCGGATGAACTTTGCCCACGCTCCCAACCAAGGCTATAGCCCACCCGTTTTTTGGCCATTTTTCCGCTTGGGGGTTTTGGCACCCCAACCTTCGGGTGCTAATTTTTGGACGCGGCTGTGCCCGTGGCCTATTTTTGGCACACGGAGGCCGCCCGCAAAGTCTCGGGCCATTCCGAGTCCAGCGGACGAACTTCGCCCACGCCCCCCACCAAGGCTATAGCCCACCCGTTTTTTGGCCATTTGGGGGGTTTTGGCACCCTGACCTTCGGGTGCTAATTTTTAGACGCGGCTGTTCCCGTGGACTATTTTTGGCACACGGAGGCCGCCCGTAAAGTCTCGGGCAATTCCGAGTCCGGCGGACGAACTTCGCCCACGCCCCCCACCAAGGCTATAGCCCACCCGATTTTTGGCCATTTTTCCGCTGGGGGGTTTTGGCACCCCGACCTTCGGGCGCGGCTGTGCCCGTGGCCTATTTTTTGCACACGGAGGCCGCCCGCAAAGTCTCGGGCCATTCCGAGTCCGGCGAATGAACTTTGCCCACGCTCCCAACCAAGCTATAGCCCACCCGTTTTTTGGCCATTTTTCCGCTTGGGGGTTTTGGCACCCCAACCTTCGGGTGCTAATTTTTGGGCGCGGCTGTGCCCGTGGCCTATTTTTGGCACACGGAGGCCGTCCGCAAAGTCTCGGGCCATTCCGAGTCCGGCGGACGAACTTTGCCCACGCCCCCCACCAAGGCTATAGCCCACCCGTTTTTTGGCCATTTTTCTGCTGGGGGGTTTTGGCACCCCAACCTTCGGGCGCGGCTGTGCCCGTGGCCTATTTTTGGCACACGGAGGCCGCCCGCAAAGTCTCGGGCCATTCCGAGTCCGGCGGACGAACTTTGCCCACGCCCCCAACCAAGGCTATAGCCCACCCGTTTTTTGGCCATTTTTCCGCTGGGGGGTTTTGGCACCCCGACCTTCGGGTGCTAATTTTTGGGCACGGCTATGCCCGTGGCCTATTTTTGGCACACGGAGACCGCCCGCAAAGTCTCGGGCCATTCGGCATCCGGCGGACGAACTTCGCCCACGCCCCCCACCAAGGCTAAGGCCCACCCGATTTTTGGCCATTTTTCCGCTGGGGGGTTTTGGCACCCCGAACTTCGGGTGCTAATTTTTTGGCGAAGCTGTGCCTGTGGCCTAATTTTGGCACACGGAGGCCGTCCGCAAAGTCTCGGGCCATTCCGAGTCCGGCGGACGAACTTCGCCCACGCCCCCCACCAAGGCTATAGCCCACCCGTTTTTTGGCCAATTTTCCGCTGGGGGATTTTGGCACCCCGACCTTCGTGCGCTAATTTTTGGCCGCGGCTATGTCCGTGGCCTAGTTTTGGCACACGGAGGCCGCCCGCAAAGTCTTGGGCCATTCCCAGTCCGGCGGACAAACTTCGCCCACGCCCCCCACCAAGGCTATAGCCCACCCGTTTTTTGGCCATTTGGGGGGTTTTGGCACCCTGACCTTCGGGTGCTAATTTTTGGGCGCGGCTGTTCCCGTGGACTATTTTTGGTACACGGAGGCCGCCCGTAAAGTCTCGGGCAATTCCGAGTCCGGCGGACGAACTTCGCCCACGCCCCCCACCAAGGCTATAGCCCACCCGATTTTTGGCCATTTTTCCGCTGGGGGGTTTTGGCACCCCGACCTTCGGGCGCGGCTGTGCCCGTGGCCTATTTTTTGCACACGGAGGCCGCCCGCAAAGTCTCGGGCCATTCCGAGTCCGGCGGATGAACTTTGCCCACGCTCCCAACCAAGGCTATAGCCCACCCGTTTTTTGGCCATTTTTCCGCTTGGGGGTTTTGGCACCCCAACCTTCGGGTGCTAATTTTTGGGCGCGGCTGTGCCCGTGGCCTATTTTTGGCACACGGAGGCCGCCCGCAAAGTCTCGGGCCATTCCGAGTCCGGCGGACGAACTTTGCCCACGCCCCCCACCAAGGCTATAGCCCACCCGTTTTTTTGCCATTTTTCTGCTGGGGGGTTTTGGCACCCCAACCTTCGGGCGCGGCTGTGCCCGTGGCCTATTTTTGGCACACGGAGGCCGCCCGCAAAGTCTCGGGCCATTCCGAGTCCGGCGGACGAACTTTGCCCAAGAAACACACCAAGGCTATAGACCACCCGTTTTTGGCCATTTTTCGCTGGGGTTTGGCACCCCAACCTTTGGGTGCTAATTTTTTGGGCGGCTATGCCCGTGGCCTATTTTTACGGAGACCGCCCGCAAAGTCTCGGGCCATTCGGCATCCGGCGGACGAACTTCGCCCACGCCCCCCACCAAGGCTAAGGCCCACCCGATTTTTGGCCATTTTTCCGCTGGGGGGTTTTGGCACCCCGTCCTTCGGGCGCTAATTTTTGGGCACGGCTATGCCCGTGGCCACCACGGAGACCGCCCACAAAGTCTCGGGCCATTCGGCGTCCGGCGGACGAACTTCGCCCACGCCCCCCACCAAGGCTATAGCCCACCCGATTTTTGGCCATTTTTCCGCTGGAAGGTTTTGGCACCCCGACCTTCTGGCGCTAATTTTTGGGCGCGGCTATGCCCGTGGCCTATTTTTGGCACACGGAGACCGCCCGCAAAGTCTCGGTCCATTCGGCGTCCGGCGGACGAAGTTCGCCCACGCCCCCCACCAAGGCTATAGCGCACCCGATTTTTGGCCATTTTTCCGCTTGGGGGTTTTGGCACCCCGACATTCGGGCGCAAATTTTTGGGCGCGGCTATGCCCGTGGCCTATTTTTGGCATACGGAGGCCGCCCCCAAAGTCTCGGGCCATTCCGAGTCCGGCGGACGAACTTCGCCCACGCCCCCCACCAAGGCTATAGCCCACCCGATTTTTGGCCATTTTTCCGCGGGGGGTTTTTGCACCCCGACCTTCGGGCGCTACTTTTTGGGGGCGGCTTAGCCCGTGGCCTATTTTTGGCACACGGAGGCCGCCCCCAAAGTCTCGGGCCATTCTTAGTCCGGCGGACGAACTTCGCCCACGTCCCCCGCCAAGGCTATAGCCCACCCGATTTTTGGCCATTTTTCCGCGGGGGGTTTTGGCACCCCGACCTTCGGGCGCTTATTTTTTGGCGCGGCTATGCCCGTGGCCTATTTTTGGCATACAGAGGCCACCCTCAAAGTCTCGGGCCATTCCGAGTCCGGCGGACGAACTTCGCCCACGCCCCCCACCAAGGCTATACCCCACCCGTTCTTGGCCATTTTCCGCTGGGGTTTTAGCACCCGACCTTGGTGCTAATTTTTAGCGGCTGCGCCCGTGGCCTATTTTGGCACCACGGAGGCGCCCGCAAAGTCTCGGGCCATTCCGAGTCTTGCGGACGAACCACGCCCCCACCAAGGCTATAGCCCACCCGATTTTGGCCATTTTTCCAGCGGGGTGTTTTGGCACCCCGACCTTGAGTGCTAATTTTTTAGCGGCTATGCCCGTGGCCTATTTTTGGCACACGGAGGCCGCCCCCAAAGCCTCGGGCCATTCCGAGTCCGGCGGACGAACTTCGCCCACGCCCCCCGCCAAGGCTATAGCCCACCCGATTTTTGGCCATTTTTCCGCGGGGGGTTTTGGCACCCCGACCTTCGGGCGCTAATTTTTGGGCGCGGCTATGCCCGTGGCCTACTTTTGGCATACAGAGGCCGCCCCCAAAGTCTCGGGCCATTCCGAGTCCGGCGGACGAACTTCGCCCACGCCCCCCACCAAGGCTATAGCCCACCCGTTCTTCGGCCATTTTTCCGCTGGGGGGTTTTGGCACCCCGACCTTCGGGTGCTAATTTTTGGGCGCGGCTGTGCCCGTGGCCTATTTTTGGCACACGGAGGCCGCCCCCAAAGTCTCGGGCCATTCCGAGTCCGGCGGACGAACTTCGCCACGCCCCCCACCAAGGCTATAGCCCACCCGATTTTTGGCCATTTTTCCGCTGGGGGTTTTGGCACCCCGACCTTGGGCGCTAATTTTTGCGGCTCTGCCCGTGGCCTATTTTTGGCATACTGAGGCCGCCCCCAAAGTCTCGGGCCATTCCGAGTCCGGCGGACGAACTTCGCCCACGCCCCCCACCAAGGCTATACCCCACCCGTTCTTCGGCCATTTTTCCGCTGGGGGGTTTTCGCACCCCGACCTTCGGGTGCCAATCTTTGGGCGCGGCTGTGCCCGTGGCCTATTTTTGGCACACGGAGGCCGCCCCCAAAGCCTCGGGCCATTCCGAGTCCGGCGGACGAACCTCGCTGACTGGACCCAAGAAGTCTATAGCCCACCCGATTTTTGGCCATTTTTCCGCGGGGGGTTTTGGCACCCCGACCTTCGGGCGCTAATTTTTGGGCGCGGCTATGCCCGTGGCCTACTTTTGGCATACAGAGGCCGCCCCCAAAGTCTCGGGCCATTCCGAGTCCGGCGGACGAAGTTCGCCCACGCCCCCCACCAAGGCTATAGCCCACCCGTTCTTCGGCCATTTTTCCGCTGGGGGGTTTTGGCACCCCGACCTTCGGGTGCTAATTTTTGGGCGCGGCTGTGCCCGTGGCCTATTTTTGGCACACGGAGGCCGCCCCCAAAGTCTCGGGCCATTCCGAGTCCGGCGGACGAACTTCGCCACGCCCCCCACCAAGGCTATAGCCCACCCGATTTTTGGCCATTTTTTCGCTGGGTGTTTTGGCACCCCGACCTTCGGGCGCTAATTTTTGGGCGCGGCTATGCCCGTGGCCTATTTTTGGCATTCAGAGGCCGCCCCCAAAGTCTCGGGCCATTCCGAGTCCGGCGGACGAACTTCGCCCACGCCCCCCACCAAGGCTATACCCCACCCGTTCTTCGGCCATTTTTCCGCTGGGGGGTTTTCGCACCCCGACCTTCGGAGGCCAATTTTTGGGCGCGGCTGTGCCCGTGGCATATTTTTGGCACACGGTGGCCGCCCGCAAAGTCTCGGGCCATTCCGAGTCCGGCGGACGAACTTCGCCCACGCCCCCCACCAAGGCTATAGCCCACCCGATTTTTGGCCATTTTTCCGTGGGGGGTTTTGGCACCCCGACCTTCGGGTGCTAATTTTTGGGCGCGGCTATGCCCGTGGCCTATTTTTGGCACACGGAGGACGCCCCCAAATTCTCGGGCCATTCCGAGTCCGGCGGACGAACTTCGCCCACGCCCCCCGCCGAGGCTATAGCCCACCCGATTTTTGGCCATTTTTCCGCGGGGGGTTTTGGCACCCCGACCTTCGGGCGCTAATTTTTGGGCGCGGCTATGCCCGTGGCCTATTTTTGGCATACAGAGGCCGCCCCCAAAGTCTCGGGCCATTCCGAGTCCGGCGGACGAACCGCCACGCCCACACCAAGGCTATACCCCACCCGTTCTTGCCATTTTCCGCTGGGGGTTTCGCACCCGACCTTGGGTGCTTATTTTTGGAGTGCGGCTGTGCCCGTGGCCTATTTTGGCACGGTGGCCGCCCGCAAAGTCTCGGGCCATTCCGAGTCGGCGGACGAACCGCACGCCCCCACCAAGGCTATAGCCCACCCGATTTTTGGCCATTTTTCCGCGGGGGGTTTTGGCACCCCGACCTTCGGGTGCTAATTTTTGGGCGCGGCTATGCCCGTGGCCTATTTTTGGCACACGGAGGCCGCCCCCAAAGTCTCGGGCCATTCCGAGTCCGGCGGACGAACTTCGCCCACGCCCCCCGCCAAGGCTATAGCCCACCCGATTTTTGGCCATTTTTCCGCGGGGGGTTTTGGCACCCCGACCTTCGGGCGCTAATTTTGGGGCGCGGCTATGCCCGTAGCCTATTTTTGGTACACGGAGGCCGCCCCCAAAGTCTCGGGCCATTCCGAGTCCGGCGGACGAACTTCGCCCACGCCCCCCACCAAGGCTATAGCCCACCCGTTCTTCGGCCATTTTTCCGCTGGGGGGTTTTGGTACCCCGACCTTCGGGTGCTAATTTTTGGGTGCGGCTGTGCCCGTGGCCTATTTTTGGAGCACGGAGGCCGCCCGCAAAGTCTCGGGCCATTCCGAGTCCGGCGGACGAACTTCGCCCACGCCTCCCACCAAGGCTATAGCGCACCCGATTTTTGGCCATTTTTCCGCTGGGGGGTTTTGCCACCCCGACCTTCGGGCGCTAATTTTTGGGTACGGCTATGCCCGTGGCCTATTTTTGGCACACGGAGGCCGCCCCCAAAGTCTCGGGAAATTCCAAGTCCGGCGGACGAACTTCGCCCCCGCCCCCCACCAAGGCTATCGCCCACCCGTTTTTTGGGCATTTGGGGGGTTTTGGCACCCCGACCTTCGGGCGCGGCTGTGCCCGTGGCCTATTTTTGGCACACGGAGGCCACCTGCAAAGTCTAGGGCCATTCCGAGTCCGGCGGACGAACTTCGCCCACGCCCGCCACCAAGTCTATAGCCCACCCGATTTTTGGCCATTTTTCCGCTGGGGGGTTTTGGCACGCCGACCTTCGGGCGCTAATTTTTGGGTGCGGCTATGCCCGTGGCATATTTTTGGGACACGGAGGCCGCCACCAAAGTCTCGGGCCATTCCGAGTTCGGCGGACGAACTTCGCCCACGCCACCGACCAAGGCTATAGCCCACCCGATTTTTGGCCATTTTTCCGCTGGGGGGTTTTGGCACCCCGACCTTCGGGCGCTAATTTTTCGGTGCGGCTATGCCCGTGGCCTATTTTTGGCACACGGAGGCCGCCCCCAAAGTCTCGGGCCATTCTGAGTCCGGCGGACGAACTTCGCCCCCGCCCCCCGCCAAGGCTATAGCCCACCCGATTTTTGGCCATTTTTCCGCTGGGGGGTTTTGGCACCCCGACCTTCGGGCGCTAATTTTTGGGTGCGGCTATGCCCGTTGCATTTTTTTTGGACACGGAGGCTGCCCCCAAAGTCTCGGGCCATTCCGAGTCCGGCGGACGAACTTCGCCCACGCCCCCCACCAAGGCTATAGCCCACCCGATTTTTGGCCATTTTTCCGCTGGGGTGTTTTGGCACCCCGACCTTCGGGTGCAAATTTTTCAGCGCGGTTGTGCCCGTGGCCTATTTTTGGCACACGGAGACCGCCCGCAAAGTCTCGGGCCATTCGGCGTCCGGCGGACGAACTTCGCCCACGCCCCCCACCAAGGCTATAGCCCACCCGATTTTTGGCCATTTTTCCGCTGGAAGGTTTTGGCACCCCGACCTTCGGGTGCAAATTTTTGGGCACGGCTATGCCCGAGGCCTATTTTTGGCACACGGAGACCGCCCGCAAAGTCTCGGGCCATTCGGCGTCCGGCGGACGAACTTCGCCCACGCCCCCCACCAAGGCTATAGCCCACCCGATTTTTGGCCATTTTTCCGCTGGGGGTTTTGGCACCCCGACCTTCGGGCGCTAATTTTTGGGCGCGGCTATGCCCGTGGCCTTTTTAACCACGGAGACCGCCCGCAAAGTCTCGGGCCATTCGGCGTCCGGCGGACGAACCGCCACGCCCCCCACCAAGGCTATAGCCCACCCGATTTTTCGCCATTTTTCCGCTGGGGGTTTTGGCACCCCGACCTTCGGGCGCTAATTTTTGGGCGCGGCTATGCCCGTGGCATACTTTTGGCATACAGAGGCGGCCCCCAAAGTCTCGGCCCATTCCGAGTCCGGCGGACGAACTTCGCCTACGCCCCCCGCCAAGGCTATAGCCCACCCGTTCTTCGGCCATTTTTCCGCTGTGGGGTTTTGGCACCCCGACCTTCGGGTGCTAATTTTTGGGCGCGGCTGTGCCCGTGGCCTATTTTTGGCACACGGAGACCGCCCGCAAAGTCTCGTGCCATTCGGCGTCCGGCGGACGAACTTCGCCCACGCCCCCCACCAAGGCTATAGCCCACCCGATTTTTGGCCATTTTTCCGCTGGGGGGTTTTGGCACCCCGTCCTTCGGGCGCTAATTTTTGGGCACGGCTATGCCCGTGGCCTATTTTTGGCACACGGAGACCGCCCACAAAGTCTCGGGCCATTCGGCATCCGGCGGACGAACTTCGCCCACGCCCCCCACCAATGCTATAGCCCACCCGATTTTTGGCCATTTTTCCGCTGGGGGGTTTTGGCACCCCGACCTTCGGGCGCTAATTTTTGGGCACGGCTATGCCCGTGGCCACCACGGAGACCGCCCGCAAAGTCTCGGGCCATTCGGCGTCCGGCGGACGAACTTCGCCCACGCCCCCCACCAAGGCTATAGCGCACCCGATTTTTGGCCATTTTTCCGCTGGGGGGTTTTGGCACCCCGACCTTCGGGCGCTAATTTTTGGGCACGGCTATGCCCGTGGCCTATTTTTGGCACACGGAGACCGCCCGCAAAGTCTCGGGCCATTCGGCGTCCGGCGGACGAACTTCGCCCACGCCCCCCACCAAGGCTATAGCCCACCCGATTTTTGGCCATTTTTCCGCTGGAAGGTTTTGGCACCCCGACCTTCTGGCGCTAATTTTTGGGCGCGGCTATGCCCGTGGCCTATTTTTGGCACACGGAGACCGCCCGCAAAGTCTCGGGCCATTCGGCGTCCGGCGGACGAACTTCGCCCACGCCCCCCACCAAGGCTATAGCCCACCCGATTTTTGGCCATTTTTCCGCTGGAAGGTTTTGGCACCCCGACCTTCGGGTGCAAATTTTTGGGCACGGCTATGCCCGAGGCCTATTTTTGGCACACGGAGACCGCCCGCAAAGTCTCGGGCCATTCGACGTCCGGCGGACGAACTTCGCCCACGCCCCCCACCAAGGCTATAGCGCACCCGATTTTTAGCCATTTTTCCGCTGGGGGGTTTTGGCACCCCGACCTTCGGGTGCAAATTTTTGGGCGCGGCTATGCCCGTGGCCTGTTTTTGGCACATGGAGGCCGCCCCCAAAGTCTCGGGCCATTCCGAGTCCGGCGGACGAACTTCGCCCACGCCCCCCGCCAAGGCTATAGGCCACCCGATTTTTCGCCATTTTTCCGCTGGGGGTTTTGGCACCCCGACCTTCGGGTGCTAATTTTTGGGCGCGCTGTGCCCGTGGCCTATTTCTGGTACACGGAGGCCGCCCGCAAAGTCTCGGGCCATTCCGAGTCCGGCGGACGAACTTCGCCCACGCCCCCCACCAAGGCTATAGCCCACCCGATTTTTGGCCATTTTTCCGCTGGGGGGTTTTGGCACCCCGACCTTCGGGCGCTAATTTTTGGGGGCGGCTATGCCCGTTTCCTATTTTTTGCACACGGACGCCGCCCGCAAAGTCTCGGGCCATTCCAAGTCTGGCGGACGAACTTCTCCCCCGCCCCCCACCAAGGATATAGCGCACCCGATTTTTGGCCATTTTTCCGCTGGGGGGTATTGGCACCCCGACCTTCGGGCGCTAATTTTTGGCCGCGGCTATGCCCGTGGCCTATTTTTGGCACACGGAGGCCGCCCCCAAAGTCTCGGGAAATTCCGAGTCCGGCGGACGAACTTAGCCCACGCCCCCCACCAAGGCTATCGCCCACCCGTTTTTTGGCCATTTGGGGGGTTTTGGCACCCTGAACTTCGGGTGCTAATTTTTGGGTGAGGCTTTGCCCGTGGCCTATCTTGGGCACACGGAGGCCGCCCACAAAGTCTCGGGCCATTCCGAGTCCGGCAGATGAACTTCGCCCACGCCCCCCACCAAGGCTATAGCCCACCCGTTTTTTGGCCATTTGGGGGTTTTGGCACCCCGACCTTCGGGTGCTAATTTTTGGGCGCGGCTGTGCCCGTGGCCTATTTTTGGCACACGGAGGCCGCCCGCAAAGTCCTGTGCCATTCCTAGTCCGGCGGACGAACTTCGCCCACGCCCCCCACCAAGGCTATAGCCCACCTGATTTTTTGCCATTTTTCCGCTGGGGGGTTTTGGCACCCCGACCTTCGGGCGCTAATTTTTGGGCGCGGCTGGGTCCGTTACCTATTTTTGGCACACGGAGGCCACCCGCAAAGTCTCGGGGCATCCCGAGTCCGGCGGACGAACTTCGCCCACGCTCCCCACCAAGGCTATAGCCCACCCGTTTTTTGGCCATTTGGGGGGTTTTGGCACCCCGACCTTCGGGCGCTAATTTTTGGGCGCGGCTATCCCCGTGGCCTATTTTTGGCACACGGAGGCCGCCCGCAAAGTCCCGTGCCAATCCTAGTCCAGCGGACGAACTTCGCCCACGCCCCCCACCAAGGCTATTGCCCACCCGAATTTTGGCCATTTTTCCGCTGGGGGGTTTTGGCACCCCGACCTTCGGGTGCTAATTTTTGGGCGCGGCTATGCCAGTGGCCTATTTTTGTCACACGGAGGCCACCCGCAAAGTCCTGTGCCATTCCTAGTCCGGCGGACGAACTTCGCCCACGCCCCCCACCAAGGCTATATCCCACCCGTTTTTTGGCCATTTGGGGGGTTTTGGCACCCCGACCTTCGGGTGCTAATTTTTGGGCGCGGCTGTGCCCGTGGCCTATTTTGGTCACACGGAGGCCGCCCGCAAAGTCCTGTGCCATTCCTAGTCCGGCGGACGAACTTCGCCCACGCCCCCCACCAAGGCTATAGCCCACCCGATTTTTGGCCATTTTTCCGCTGGGGGGTTTTGGCACCCCGACCTTCGGGCGCTAATTTTTGGGCGCGGCTGGGTCCGTTACCTATTTTTGGCACACGGAGGCCTCCCGCAAAGTCTCGCGGCATCCCGAGTCCGGCGGACGAACTTCGCCCACGCTCCCCACCAAGGCTATAGCCCACCCGTTTTTTGGCCATTTGGGGGGTTTTGGCACCCCGACCTTCGGGCGCTAATTTTTGGGCGCAGCTGTCCCCGTGGCCTATTTTTGGCACACGGAGGCCGCCCGCAAAGTCCCGTGCCAATCCTAGTCCGGCGGACGAACTTCGCCCACGCCCCCCACCAAGGCTATAGCCCACCCGAATTTTGGCCATTTTTCCGCTGGGGGGTTTTGGCACCCCGACCTTCGGGTGCAAATTTTTGGGCGCGGCTATGCCCGTGGCCTATTTTTGGCACACGGAGGCCGTCCGCAAAGTCCCGTGCCAATCCTAGTCCGGCGGACGAACTTCGCCCACGCCCCCCACCAAGGCTATAGCCCACCCGATTTTTGGCCATTTTTCCGCTGGGGGGTTTTGGCACCCCGACCTTCGGGCCCTAGTTTTTGGGCGCGCTGTGCCCGTGGCCTATTTCGTGTACACGGAGGCCGGCCGCAAAGTCTCGGGCCATTCCGAGTCCGGCAGACGAACTTCGCCCACGCCTCCCACCAAGGCTATAGCCCACCCGATTTTTGGCCATTTTTCCGCAGGGGGGTTTTGGCAACCCGACCTTCGGGCGCTAATTTTTGGGCGCGGCTGTGCCCGTGGCCTATTTTTGCCACACGGAGGCCGCCCGCAAAGTCTCGGGCCATTCCGAGTCCGGCGGACGAACTTCGGCCACGCCCCCCACCAAGGCTATAGCCGACCCGTTTTTTGGCCATTTGGGGGGTTATGGCACTCCGACCTTCGGGAGCTAATTTTTGGGCGCGGCTTTGGCCGTGGCCTATTTTTTGCACACAGAGGCCATCCGCAAAGTCTCGGACCATTCCGAGTCCGGCGGACAAACTTCGCCCACGCCCCCCACCAAGGCCATAGCCGACCCGTTTTTTGGCCATTTGGGGGGTTATGGCACCCCGACCTTCGGGATCTAATTTTTGGGTGCGGCTGTGCCCGTGGCCTATTTTTGGCACACAGAGGCCGTCCGCAAAGTCTCGGACCATTCCGAGTCCGGCGGACAAACTTCGCGCACGCCCCCCACCAAGGCTATAGCCCACCCGTTTTTTGGCCATTTGGGGGGTTTTGGCACCCCGACCTTCGGGCACTAATTTTTGGGCGCGGCTGTGCCCGTGGCCTATTTTTGGCACACGGAGACTGCCCGCAAAGTCTCGTGCCATTCCTAGTCCGGCGGACGAACTTCGCCCACGCCCCCCACCAAGGCTATAGCCCACCCGTTTTTTGGCCATTTGGGGGGTTTTGGCACCCCGACCTTCGGGCACTAATTTTTGGGCGCGGCTGTGCCCGTGGCCTATTTTTGGCACACGGAGGCCGCCCGCAAAGTCTCGTGCCATTCCTAGTCCGGCGGACGAACTTCGCCCACGCCCCCCACCAAGGCTATAGCCCACCCGATTTTTGGCCATTTTTCCGCTGGGGGGTTTTGGCACCCCGGCCTTCGGGAGCTAATTTTTGGGCGCGCTGTGCCCGTGGCCTATTTCTGGTACACGGAGGCCGGCCGCAAAGTCTCGGGCCATTCCGAGTCCGGCGGACGAACTTCGCCCACGCCCCCCACCAAGGCTATAGCCGACCCGTTTTTTGGCCATTTGGGGCGTTATGGCACCCCGACCTTCGGGAGCTAATTTTTGGGCGCGGCTGTGCCCGTGGCCTATTTTAGGCACACGGAGGCCGTCCGCAAAGTCTCGGGCCATTCCGAGTCCGGCGGACGAACTTCGCCCACGCCCCCCACCAAGGCTATAGCCCACCCGATTTTTGGCCATTTTTCCGCAGGGGGATTTTGGCACCCCGACCTTCGGGCGCTAATTTTTGGGCGCGGCTGTGCCCGTGGCCTATTTTTGGCACACGGAGGCCCCCCACAAAGTCGCGGGCCATTCCGAGTCGGGCGGACAAACTTCGGCCACGCCCCCCACCAAGGCTATAGCCCACCAGTTTTTTGTCCATTTGGGGGGTTTTGGCACCCCGACCTTCGGGCGCTAATTTTTGGGCGCGGCTGTGCCCGTGGCCTATTTTTGGCACACGGAGGCCGCCCGCAAAGTGTCGTGCCATTCCTAGTCCGGTGGACGAACTTCGCCCACGCCCCCCACCAAGGCTATAGCCCCACCCGATTTTTGGCCATTTTTCCGCTGGGGGGTTTTGGCACCCCGACCTTCGGGCGCTAATTTTTGGGCGCGCTGTGCCCGTGGCCTATTTCTGGCACACGGAGGCCGCCCGCAAAGTCTCGGGCCATTCCGAGTCCGGCGGACGAACTTCGCCCACGCCCCCCACCAAGGCTATAGCCCACCCGATTTTTGGCCATTTTTCCGCTGGGGGGTTTTGGCACCCCGACCTTCGGGCGCTAATTTTTGGGCGCGCTGTGCCCGTGGCCTATTTCTGGCACACGGAGGCCGCCCGCAAACTCTCGGGCCATTCCGAGTCCGGCGGACGAACTTCGCCCACGCCCCCCACCAAGGCTATAGCCCACCCGATTTTTGGCCATTTTTCCGCAGGGGGATTTTGGCACCCCGACCTTCGGGCGCTAATTTTTGGGCGCGGCTGTGCCCGTGGCCTATTTTTAGCACACGGAGGCCCCCCACAAAGTCGCGGGCCATTCCGAGTCGGGCGGACAAACTTCGGCCACGCCCCCCACCAAGGCTATAGCCCACCAGTTTTTTGTCCATTTGGGGGGTTTTGGCACCCCGACCTTCGGGCGCTAATTTTTGGGC
Organism: Citrus mangshanensis; assembly: GCA_030449895.1. Lineage (NCBI taxonomy): Eukaryota > Viridiplantae > Streptophyta > Magnoliopsida > Sapindales > Rutaceae > Citrus > Citrus mangshanensis. Next base: position 87,832 of record JASUUJ010000105.1, on the reverse strand, counting down.
GCGGTTGTGCCCGTGGCCTATTTTTGGCACACGGAGGCCGCCCGCAAAGTGTCGTGCCATTCCTAGTCCGGTGGACGAACTTCGCCCACGCCCCCCACCAAGGCTATAGCCCCACCCGATTTTTGGCCATTTTTCCGCTGGGGGGTTTTGGCACCCCGACCTTCGGGCGCTAATTTTTGGGCGCAGTGTGCCCGTGGCCTATTTCTGGCACACGGAGGCCGGCCGCAAAGTCTCGGGCCATTCCGAGCCCGGCGGACGAACTTCGCCCACGCCCCCCACCAAGGCTATAGCCCACCCGATTTTTGGCCATTTTTCCGCAGGGGGATTTTGGCACCCCGACCTTCGGGCGCTAATTTTTGGGCGCAGCTGTGCCCGTGGCCTATTTTTGGCACACGGAAGCCCCCCACAACGTCGCGGGCCATTCCGAGTCGGGCGGACAAACTTCGGCCACGCCCCCCACCAAGGCAATAGCCCACCCGTTTTTTGTCCATTTGGGGGGTTTTGGCACCCCGACCTTCGGGAGCTAATTTTTGGGCGCGGCATTGCCCGTGGCCTATTTTTGGCAGACGGAGGCCCCCCGCAAAGTCGCGGGCCATTCCGAGTCGGGCGGACAAACTTCGGCCACGCCCCCCACCAAGGCTATAGCCCACCCGTTTTTTGGCCATTTGGGGGGTTTTGGCACCCCGACCTTCGGGCGCTAATTTTTGGGCGCGGTTGTGCCCGTGGCCTATTTTTGGCACACGGAGGCCGCCCGCAAAGTGTCGTGCCATTCCTAGTCCGGTGGACGAACTTCGCTCACGCCCCCCACCAAGGCTATAGCCCCACCCGATTTTTGGCCATTTTTCCGCTGGGGGGTTTTGGCACCCCGACCTTCGGGCGCTAATTTTTGGGCGCAGTGTGCCCGTGGCCTATTCCTGGCACACGGAGGCCGCCCGCAAAGTCTCGGGCCATTCCGAGCCCGGCGGACGAACTTCGCCCACTCCCCCCACCAAGGCTATAGCCCACCCGATTTTTGGCCATTTTTCCGCAGGGGGATTTTGGCACCCCGACCTTCGGGCGCTAATTTTTGGGCGCAGCTGTGCCCGTGGCCTATTTTTGGCACACGGAAGCCCCCCACAACGTCGCGGGCCATTCCGAGTCGGGCGGACAAACTTCGGCCACGCCCCCCACCAAGGCTATAGCCCACCCGTTTTTTGTCCATTTGGGGGGTTTTGGCACCCCGACCTTCGGGAGCTAATTTTTGGGCGCGGCATTGCCCGTGGCCTATTTTTGGCAGACGGAGGCCCCCCGCAAAGTCGCGGGCCATTCCGAGTCGGGCGGACAAACTTCGGCCACGCCCCCCACCAAGGCTATAGCCCACCCGTTTTTTGGCCATTTGGGGGGTTTTGGCACCCCGACCTTCGGGCGCTAATTTTTGGGCGCGGCTGAGCCCGTGGCCTATTTTTGGCACACGGAGGCCGTCCGCAAAGTGTCGTGCCATTCCTAGTCCGGTGGACGAACTTCGCCCACGCCCCCCACCAAGGCTATAGCCCCACCCGATTTTTGGCCATTTTTCCGCTGGGGGGTTTTGGCACCCAGACCTTCGGGCGCTAATTTTTGGGCGCGCTGTGCCCGTGGCCTATTTCTGGCACACGGAGGCCGCCCGCAAATTCTCGGGCCATTCCGAGTCCGGCGGACGAACTTCGCCCACGCCCCCCACCAAGGCTATAGCCCACCCGATTTTTGGCCATTTTTCCGCTGGGGGGTTTTGGCACCCCGACCTTCGGGCGCGGCTGTGCCCGTGGCCTATTTTTGGCACACGGAGGCCGCCCGCAAAGTCTCGGGCCATTCCGAGTCCGGCGGACGAACTTTGCCCACGCCCCCAACCAAGGCTATAGCCCACCCGTTTTTTGGCCATTTTTCCGCTGGGGGGTTTTGGCACCCCAACCTTCGGGTGCTAATTTTTGGACGTGGCTGTGCCCGTGGCCTATTTTTGGCACACGGAGGCCGCCCGCAAAGTCTCGGGCCATTCCGAGTCCGGCGGACGAACTTCGCCCACGCCCCCCACCAAGGCTATAGCCCACCCGATTTTTGGCCATTTTTCCGCTGGGGGTTTTGGCACCCCGACCTTCGGGCGCGGCTGTGCCCGTGGCCTATTTTTTGCACACGGAGGCCGCCCGCAAAGTCTCGGGCCATTCCGAGTCCGGCGGACGAACTTCGCCCACGCCCCCAACCAAGGCTATAGCCCACCCGATTTTTGGCCATTTTTCCGCTGGGGGGTTTTGGCACCCCGACCTTCGGGCGCGGCTGTGCCCGTGGCCTATTTTTGGCACACGGAGGCCGCCCGCAAAGTCTCGGGCTATTCCGATTCCGGCGGACGAACTTTGCCCACGCCCCCCACCAAGGCTATAGCCCACCCGTTATTCGGCCATTTGGGGGTTTTGGCACCCCGACCTTCGGGTGCTAATTTTTGGGCGCGGCTGTGCCCGTGGCCTATTTTTGGCACACGGAGCCCGCCCGCAAAGTCTCGGGCCTTTCCGAGCCCGGCGGACGAACTTCGCCCACGCCCCCCACCAAGGCTATAGCCCACCCGATTTTTGGCCATTTTTCCGCAGGGGGATTTTGGCACCCCGACCTTCGGGCACTAATTTTTGGGCGCAGCTGTGCCCGTGGCCTATTTTTGGCACACGGAAGCCCCCCACAACGTCGCGGGCCATTCCGAGTCGGGCGGACAAACTTCGGCCACGCCCCCCACCAAGGCTATAGCCCACCCGTTTTTTGTCCATTTGGGGGGTTTTGGCACCCCGACCTTCGGGAGCTAATTTTTGGGCGCGGCTGTGCCCGTGGCCTATTTTTGGCACACGGAGGCCCCCCGCAAAGTCGCGGGCCATTCCGAGTCGGGCGGACAAACTTCGGCCACGCCCCCCACCAAGGCTATAGCCCACCCGTTTTTTGGCCATTTGGGGGGTTTTGGCACCCCGACCTTCGGGCGCTAATTTTTGGGCGCGGCTGAGCCCGTGGCCTATTTTTGGCACACGGAGGCCGTCCGCAAAGTGTCGTGCCATTCCTAGTCCGGTGGACGAACTTCGCCCACGCCCCCCACCAAGGCTATAGCCCCACCCGATTTTTGGCCATTTTTCCGCTGGGGGGTTTTGGCACCCCGACCTTCGGGCGCTAATTTTTGGGCGCGCTGTGCCCGTGGCCTATTTCTGGCACACGGAGGCCGCCCGCAAATTCTCGGGCCATTCCGAGTCCGGCGGACGAACTTCGCCCACGCCCCCCACCAAGGCTATAGCCCACCCGTTATTCGGCCATTTGGGGGTTTTGGCACCCCGACCTTCGGGTGCTAATTTTTGGGCGCGGCTGTGCCCGTGGCCTATTTTTGGCACACGGAGGCCGCCCGCAAAGTCTCGGGCCATTCCGAGCCCGGCGGACGAACTTCATCCGCGCCCCCCACCAAGGCTATAGCCCACCCGTTTTTTGGCCATTTGGGGGGTTTTGGCAACCCGACCTTCGGGCGCTAATTTTTGGGCGCGGCTGAGCCCGTGGCCTATTTTTGGCACACAGAGGCCGTCCGCAAAGTCTCGGGCCATTCCTAGTCCGGCGGACGAACTTCGCCCACGCCGCCCACCAAGGCTATAGCCCACCCGATTTTTGGCCATTTTTCCGCTGGGGGGTTGTGGCACCCCGACCTTCGGGCGCGGCTGTGCCTGTGGCCTATTTTTGGACACGGAGGCCGCCCGCAAAGTCTCGGGCCATTCCGAGTCCGGCGGACGAACTTCGCCCACGCCCCCAACCAAGGCTATAGGCCACTCGATTTTTGGCCATTTTTCCGCTGGGGGGTTTTGGCACCCTGACCTTCGGGCGCGGCTGCACCCGTGGCCTATTTTTGGCACACGGAGGCCACCCGCAAAGTCTCGGGCTATTCCGAGTCCGGCGGACGAACTTTTCCCACGCCCCCCACCAAGGCTATAGCCCACCCGTTTTTCGGCCATTTGGGGGGTTTTGGCACCCCGACCTTCGGGTGATAATTTTTGGGCGCGGCTGTGCCCGTGGCCTATTTTTGGCACACGGAGCCCGCCCGCAAAGTCTCGGGCCTTTCCGAGTCCGGCGGACGAACTTCATCCGCGCCCCCCACCAAGGCTATAGCCCACCCGTTTTTTGGCCATTTGGGGGGTTTTGGCACTCCGACCTTCGGGTGCTAATTTTTGGACGCGGCTGTGCCCGTGGCCTATTTTTGGCACACGGAGGCCGCCCGCAAAGTCTCGGGCCATTCCGAGTCCGGCGGACGAACTTTGCCCACGCCCCCCACCAAGGCTATAGCCCACCCGTTTTTTGGCCATTTGGGGGGTTTTGGCACCCCGACCTTCGGGTGCTAATTTTTGGGCGTGGCTGTGCCCGTGGCCTATTTTTGGTACACGGAGGCCGCCCGCAAAGTCTTGGGCCATTCCGAGTCCGGCGGACGAACTTCGCCCACGCCCCCCACCAAGGCTATAGCCCACCCGTTTTTTGGCCATTTGGGGGGTTTTGGCACCCGGACCTTCGGGCGCTAATTTTTGGGCGCGGCTGTGACCGTGCCTTATTTTTGGGACACGGAGGTCGCCTGCAAAGTCTCGTGCCATTCCTAGTCCGGCGGACGAACTTCGCCGACGCCCCCCACAAAGGCTATAGCCCACCCGATTTTTGCCCATTTTTCCGCAGGGGGCTTAGGCACCCCGACCTTCGGGCACTAATTTTTGGGCGCGGCTGTGCCCGTGGCCTATTTTTGGCACATGGAGACCGTCCGCAAAGTCTCGGGCCATTCCGAGTCCGGCGGACGAACTTCGCCCACGCCCCCCACCAAGGCTATAGCCCACCCGATTTTTGGCCATTTTTCCGCTGGGGGGTTTTGGCACCCCGACTTTCGGGCGCGGCTGTGCCCGTGGCCTATTTTTTGCACGCGGAGGCCACCCGCAAAGTCTCGGGCCATTCCAAGTCCGGCGTACGAACTTCGCCCACGCCCCCAACCAAGGCTATAGCCCACCCGATTTTTGGCCATTTTTCCGCTGGGGGGTTTTGGCACCCCGACCTTCGGGCGCGGCTGTGCCCGTGGCCTATTTTTGGTACACGGAGGCCGCCCGCAAAGGTTCGGGCTATTCCGAGTCCGGCGGACGAACTTTGCCCACGCCCCCCACCAAGGCTATAGCCCACCCGTTTTTCGGCCATTTGGGGGGTTTTGGCACCCCGACCTTCGGGTGCTAATTTTTGGGCGCGGCTGTGCCCGTGGCCTATTTTTGGCGGACGGAGCCCACCCGTAAAGTCTCGGGCCTTTCCGAGTCCGGCGGACGAACTTCATCCGCGCCGCCCACCAAGGCTATAGCCCACCCGTTTTTTGGCCATTAGGGGGGTTTTAGCAACCCGACCTTCGGGCGCTAATTTTTGGGCACGGCTGTGCCCGTGGCCTATTTTTGGCACACGGAGGCCACCCCCAATGTCTCGGGCCATTCCGGGTGCACCGGACGAACTTCGCCCACGCCCCCCGCCAAGGCTATAGCCCACCCGATTTTTGGCCATTTTTCCGCTGGGGGGTTTTGGCATCCCGACCTTCAGGCGCTAATTTATGGGCGCGGCTGTGCCCGTGGCCTATTTTTGGGACATGGAGGCCACCCGCCAAGTCTCGGGCCATTCAAAGTCCGGCGGATGAACTTCGTCCACGCGCCCCACCAAGGCTATAGCCCACCCCTTTTTTGGCCATTTGGGGGGTTTTGGCACCCCGACCTTCGGGCGCTAATTTTTGGGCACGGCTGTGCCTGCGGCCTATTTTTGGCACACGGAGGCCGCCCGCAAAGTCTCGGGCCATTCCGAGTCCGGCGTACGAACTTCGCCCACGCCCACCACCAAGGCTATAGCCCACCCGATTTTTGGCCATTTTTCCGCAGGGGGGTTTTGGCACCCCGACTTTCGGGCGCTAATTTTTGGGCGCGGCTGTGCCCGTGGCCTATTTTTGGCACACAGAGGCTGCCCGCAAAGTCTCGGGCCATTCCAAGTCCGGCGGACGAACTTCGCCCACGCCCCCCACCAAGGCTATAGCCCACCCGTTTATTGGCCATTTGGGGGGTTTTGGCAGCCCGACCTTCGGGCGCTAATTTTTGGGCGCGGCTGTGCCCGTGGACTATTTTTGGCACACGGAGGCCACCCGCAAAGTCTCGGCCCTTTCCGAGTCCGGCGGACGAACTTCGCCCGCGCCCCCAACCAAGGCTATAGCCCACCCGATTTTTGGCCATTTTTCCGCTGGGGGGTTTTGGCACCCCGACCTTTGGGAGCTAATTTTTGGGCGCGGCTAAGCCCGTGGCCTATTTTTGGCACACGGAGGCCACCCCCAAAGTCTCGGGCCATTCCAAGTCCGGCGGACGAACTTCGCCCACGCCCCCCACCAAGGCTATAGCCCACCCGTTTTTTGGCCATTTGGGGGGTTTTGGAACCCTGACCTTCGGGCGCTAATTTTTGGGCGCGGCTGTGCCCGTAACGTATTTTTGGCACATGGAGACCGCCCGCAAAGTCTCGGGCCATTCGGCATCCGGCGGACGAACTTCGCCCATGCCCCCCACCAAGGCTATAGCCCACCCGATTTTTGGCAATTTTTCCGCTGGGGGGTTTTGGTACCCTGACCTTCGGGAGCTAATTTTTGGGAGCGGCTATGCCCGTGGCCTATTTTTGACACACGGAGGCCGCCCCCAAAGTCTCGGGCCATTCCGAGTCCGGCGGACGAACTTCGCCCACGCCCCCCACCAAGGCTATAGCCCACCCGATTTTTGGCCATTTTTCCGCAGGGGGGTTTTGGCACCCCGACTTTCGGGCGCTAATTTTTGGGCGCGGCTGTGCCCGTGGCCTATTTTTGGCACACAGAGGCTGCCCGCAAAGTCTTGGGCCATTCCAAGTCCGGCGGACGAACTTCGCCCACGCCCCCCACCAAGGCTATAGCCCACCCGTTTATTGGCCATTTGGGGGGTTTTGGCACCCCGACTTTCGGGCGCTAATTTTTGGGCGCGGCTGTGCCCGTGGCCTATTTTTGGCACACAGAGGCTGCCCGCAAAGTCTCGGGCCATTCCAAGTCCGGCGGACGAACTTCGCCCACGCCCCCCACCAAGGCTATAGCCCACCCGTTTATTGGCCATTTGGGGGGTTTTGGCAGCCCGACCTTCGGGCGCTAATTTTTGGGCGCGGCTGTGCCCGTGGACTATTTTTGGCACACGGAGGCCACCCGCAAAGTCTCGGCCCTTTCCGAGTCCGGCGGACGAACTTCGCCCGCGCCCCCCACCAAGGCTATAGCCCACCCGATTTTTGGCCATTTTTCCGCTGGGGGGTTTTGGCACCCCGACCTTCGGGCTCTAATTTTTGGGCGCGGCTATGCCCGTGGCCTATTTTTGGCACACGGAGGCCGCCCGCAAAGTCTCGGCCCTTTCCGAGTCCGGCGGACGAACTTCGCCCGCGCCCCCCGCGAAGGCTATAGCCCACCCGATTTTTGGCCATTTTTCCGCTGGGGGGTTTTGGCACCCCGACCTTCGGGCGCTAATTTTTGGGCGCGGCTATGCCCGTGGCCTATTTTTGGCACACGGAGGCCGCCCCCAAAGTCTCGGGCCATTCCGAGTCCGGCGGACGAACTTCGCACACGCCCCCCACCAAGGCTATAGCCCATCCGATTTTTGGCCATTTTTCCGCTGGGGGTTTTGGCACCCCGACCTTCGGGCTCTAATTTTTGGTCGCGGCTATGCCCGTGGCCTATTTTTGGCACACAGAGGCAGCCCCCAAAGTCTCGGGCCATTCCGAGTCCGGCGAACGAACTTCACCCGCGCGCCCCACCAAGGCTATAGCCCACCCGTTTTTTGGCCATTTGGGGGGTTTTGGAACCCTGACCTTCGGGCGCTAATTTTTGGGCGCGGCTGTACCCGTAACGTATTTTTGGCACACGGAGACCGCCCGCAAAGTCTCGGGCCATTCGGCATCCGGCGGACGAACTTCGCCCATGCCCCCCACCAAGGCTATAGCCCACCCATTTTTTGGCCATTTTTCCGCTGGGGGGTTTTGGCACCCCGACCTTCGGGTGCTAATTTTTGGGCATGGCTGTGCCCGTGACCTGTTCTTGGCACATGGAGGCCGCCCGCAAAGTCTCGAGCCATTCCGAGTCCGGCGGACGAACTTCGCCCACGCCCCCCACCAACGCTATAGCCCACCCAATTTTTGGCCATTTTTCGGCTGGGGGGTTTTGGCACCCCGACCTTTGGGAGCTAATTTTTGGGCGCGGCTATGCCCGTGGGCTTTTTTTGGCACACGGAGGCCGCCTGCAAAGTCTCTGGCCATTCCGAGTCCGGCGGACGAACTTCGCCCACGCCCCCCACCAAGGCTATAGCCCACCCGTTTTTTGGCCATTTGGGGGGTTTTGGCACCCCGACCTTCGGGCGCTAATTTTTGTTCGCGGCTATGCACGTGGCCTATTTTTGGCACACGGAGGCCGCCCCCAAAGTCTCGGGCCATTCCGAGTCCAGCGGACGAACTTCGCCCACGCCCCCCACAAAGGCTATATAGCCCACCCTTTTTTTGGCAATTTGGGGGGTTTTGGCACCCCAAACTTCGGGTGCTAATTTTTTGGCGCGGCTGTGCCCGTGGGCTATTATTGGCACACAGAGGCCGCCCGCAAAGTCTCGGGCCATTCCGAGTCCGGCGGACGAACTTCGCCCACGCCCCCCACCAAGGCTATAGCCCACCCGTTTTTTGGCCATTTGGGGGGTTTTGGCACCCCGACCTTCGGCCGCTAATTTTTGGGCGCGGCTGTGCCCGTGGCCTAATTTTTGGGCGCGGCTATGCCCATGGCCTATTTTTGGCACACGGAGGCCGCCCGCAAAGTCTCGGGCCATTCCTAGTCCGGCGGACGAACTTCGCCCACGCCCCCCACCAAGGCTATAGCCCACCCGATTTTTGGCCATTTTTCCGCTGGGGGGTTTTGGCACCCCGACCTTCGGGCGCTAATTTCTGGACGCGGCTATGCCCGTGGCCTATTTTTGGCACACGGAGGCCGCCCCCAAAGTCTCGGGCCATTCCGAGTCAGGCGGACGAACTTCGCCCACGCCCCCCACCAAGGCTATAGCCCACCCGTTTTTCTGCCATTTGGGGGGTTTTGGTACCCCGACCTTCGGGTGCTAATTTTTGGGCGCGGCTGTGCCCGTGGCCTATTTTTGGCACACGGAGGCCGCCCGCAAAGTCTCGGTCCATTCCGAGTCCGGCGGACGAACTTTTCCCATGCCCCCCACCAAGGCTATAGCCCATCCGTTTTTTGGCCATTTGGGGGGTTTTGGCACCCCGACCTTCGGGTGCTAATTTTTCGGCGCGGCTGTGCCCGTGGCCTATTTTTGGCACACAGAGGCCGCCCGCAAATTCTCGGTCCATTCCGAGTCCGGCAGACGAACTTCGCCCACGCCCCCCACCATGGCTATAGCCCGCCCGATTTTTGGCCATTTTTCCGCTGGGGGGTTTTGGCACCCCGACCTTCGGGTGCTAATTTTTGTGCGCGGCCATGCCTGTGGTCTATTTTTGGCACACGGAGGCCGCCCCCAAAGTCTCGGGCCATTCCGAGTCCGGCGGACGAACTTCGCGCACGCCCCCCACCAAGGCTATAGTCCACCCGTTTTTTGGCCATTTGGGGGGTTTTGGCACCCCGACCTTCGGGTGCTAATTTTTGGTCGCGGCTGTGCCCGTGGCCTATTTTGGAGGTCGCCGCAAAGTCTCGTGCCATTCCTAATCCAGCGGACAAACTTCGCCGACGCCCCCCACCAAGGCTATAGCCCACCCGATTTTTGGCCATTTTTCCGCAGGGGGGTTTTGGCACCCCGGCCTTCGGGCGCTAATTTTTGGGTGGGGCTGTGCCCGTGGCCTATTTTTGGCACACGGAGGCCGCCCGCAAAGTCTCGGGCCATTCCGAGTCCGGCGGACGAACTTCGCCCACGCCCCCCACCAAGGCTATTGCCCACCCGATTTTTGGCCATTTTTCCGCTGGGGGGTTTTGGCACCCCAGCCTTTGGGCGCTAATTTTTGAGCGCGGCTATTCCCGTGGCCTATTTTTGTCACACTGAGGCCGCCCCCAAAGTCTCGGGCCATTCCAAGTCCGGCGGACGAACTTCGACCACGCCCCCCACCAAGGCTATAGCCCACCCGATTTTTGGCCATTTTTCCGCTGGGGGTTTTGGCACCCCGACCTTCGGGTGCTAATTTTTGGGCGCGCTGTGCCCGTTGCCTATTTCTGGCACACGGAGGCCGCCCGCAAAGTCTCGGGCCATTCCGAGTTCGGCGGACGAACTTCTCCCACGCCCCCCACCAAGGCTATAGCCCACCCGATTTTTGGCCATTTTTCCGCAGGGGGATTTTGGCACCCCGACCTTCGGGCGCTAATTTTTGGGCGCGGCTGTGCCCGTGGCCTATTTTTGGCACACGGAGGCCCCCCGCAAAGTCGCGGGCCATTCCTAGTCCGGCGGACGAACTTCGCCCATGCCCCCCACCAAGGCTATAGCCCACCCGATTTTTGGCCATTTGGGGGGTTTTGGCACCCCGACCTTCGGGCGCTAATTTTTGGGCGCGGCAGTGCCCGTGGCCTATTTTTGGAACACGGAGTCCGTCCTCAAAGTCTCGGGCCATTCCGAGTCCGGCGGACGAACTTCGCCCACGCCCCCCACCAAGGCTATAGCCCACCCGATTTTTGGCCATTTTTCCGCTGGGGGGTTTTGGCACCCCGACCATCGGGCGCTAATTTTTGGTTGCGGCTATGCCCGTGGCCTATTTTTGGCACACGGAGGCCGCCCCCTGAGTCTCGGGCCATTCCGAGTCCGGCGGACGAACTTCGCCCACGCCCCCCACCAAGGCTATAGCCCACCCGTTTTTTGGCCATTTGGGGGGTTTTGGCACCCGACCATCGGGTGCTAATTTTTAGGCGTGGCTGTGCCCGTGGCCTATTTTTGGCACACGGAGGCCGCCCGCAAAGTGTCGTGCCATTCCTAGTCCGGCGGAAGAACTTCGAACGGCCCACACCAAGGCTATAGCCCACCCGTTTTTTTGCCATTTGGGAGGTTTTGTCACCCCGACCTTCGGGCGCTAATTTTTGGACGCGGCTGTGCCCGTGGCCTATTTTTGGCACACGGAGGCCGCCCACAAAGTCTCGTGCCATTCCTAGTCCGGCGGACAAACTTCTCCCACGCCCCCCACCAAGGCTATAGCCCACCCGATTTTTGCCCATTTTTCCGCTGGGGGGTTTTGGCACCCCGACCTTCGGGCGCTAATTTTTGGGCGCGGCTGTGCCCGTGGCCTATTTTCAGCTCACGGAGGCCTCCCGCAAAGTCTCGGGCCATTCCGAGTCCGGCGGACGAACTTCGCCCACGCCCCCCACAATGGCTATAGCCCACCCGTTTTTTGGCCATTTGGGGGGTTTTGGCACCCCAAACTTCGGGTGCTAATTTTTGGGCGCGGTTGTGCCCGTGGCCGATTTTTGGCACACAGAGGCCGCCCGCAAAGTCTCGGGCCATTCCGAGTCCGGCGGACGAACTTCGCCCACGCCCCCCACCAAGGCTATAGCCCACCCGTTTTTTTGCCATTTGGGGGGTTTTGGCACCCCGACCTTCGGGCGCTAATTTTTGGACGCGGCTGTGCCCGTGGCCTATTTTTGGCACGCGGAGGCCGCCCGCGAAGTCTCGTACCATTCCTAGTCCGGCGGACAAACTTCTCCCACGTCCCCCAGCAAGGCTATAGCCCACCCGATTTCTGGCCATTTTTCCGCTGGGGGGATTTGGCACCCCGACCTTCAGGCGCTAATTTTTGGGCGCGGTTGTGCCCGTGGCCTATTTTTGGCACATGGAGGCCGCCCGCAAAGTCTCGGGCCATTCCGAGTCCGGCGGACGAACTTCACCCACGCCCCCCACCAAGGCCATAGCCCACCCGTTTTTTGGCCATTTGGGGGGTTTTGGCACCCCGACCTTCGGGCGCTAATTTTTGGGTGCGGCTGTGCCCATGGCCTATTTTTGGCACACGGAGGCCGCCCCCAAAGTCACCGGCCATTCCGAGTCCGGCGGACGAACTTCGCCCACGCCCCCCACCAAGGCTAAAGCCGACCCGATTTTTGGCCATTTTTCCGCTGGGGGGTTTTGGCACCCCGACCTTCGGGTGCTAATTTTTTGGCGCGGCTATGCCCGTGGCCTATTTTTAGCCCACGGAGGCCGCCCCCAAAGTCTCGGGCCATTCCGAGTCCGGCGGACGAACTTCGCCCACGCCCCCCACCAAGGCTATAGCCCACCCGTTTTTTGGCCATTTGGGGGGTTTTGGCACCCCGACCTTCGGGCACTAATTTTTGGGTGCGGCTGTGCCCGTGGCCTATTTTTGGCACACGGAGGCCGCCCCCAAAGTCTCGGGCCATTCCGAGTCCGGCGGACGAACTTCGCCCACGCCCCCCACCAAGGCTATAGCCCACCCGATTTTTGGCCATTTTTCCGCTGGGGGGTTTTGGCACCCCGACCTTCGGATGCTAATTTTTGGGCGCGGCTATGCCCGTGGCCTATTTTTGGCCCACGGAGGCCGCCCCCAAAGTCTCGGGCCATTCCGAGTCCGGCGGACGAACTTCGCCCACGGCCCCCACCAAGGCTATAGCCCACCCATTTTTTGGCCATTTGGGGGGTTTTGGCACCCCGACCTTCGGGCGCTAATTTTTGGGCGCGGCTGTGCCCGTGGCCTATTTTTGGCACACGGAGGCCGCCCCCAAAGTCTCGGGCCATTCCGAGTCCGGTGGACGAACTTCGCCCACGCCCCCCACCAAGGCTATAGCCCACCCGTTTTTTGGCCATTTGGGGGGTTTTGGCACCCCGACCATCGGGTGCTAATTTTTAGGCGTGGCTGTGCCCGTGGCCTATTTTTGGCACATGGAGGCCGCCCCCAAAGTCTCGGGCCATTCCGAGTCCGGCGGACGAACTTCGCCCACGCCCCCCACCAAGGCTATAGCCCACCCGATTTTTGGCCATTTTTCCGCTGGGGGGTTTTGGCACCCCGACCTTCGGATGCTAATTTTTGGGCGCGGCTATGCCCGTGGCCTATTTTTGGCCCACGGAGGCCGCCCCCAAAGTCTCGTGATATTCCGAGTCCGGCGGACGAACTTCGCCCGCGGCCCCCACCAAGGCTATAGCCCACCCATTTTTTGGCCATTTGGGGGGTTTTGGCACCCCGACCTTCGGGCGCTAATTTTTGGGCGCGGCTGTGCCCTAGGCCTATTTTTGGCACACGGAGGCCGCCCCCAAAGTCTCGGGCCATTCCGAGTCCGGTGGACGAACTTCGCCCACGCCCCCCACCAAGGCTATAGCCCACCCGTTTTTTGGCCATTTGGGGGGTTTTGGCACCCCGACCATCGGGTGCTAATTTTTAGGCGTGGCTGTGCCCGTGGCCTATTTTTGGCACACGGAGGCCGCCCCCAAAGTCTCGGGCCATTCCGAGTCCGGCGGACGAACTTCGCCCACGCCCCCCACCAAGGCTATAGCCCACCCGATTTTTGGCCATTTTGCCGCTGGGGGGTTTTGGCACCCCGACCTTCGGATGCTAATTTTTGGGCGCGGCTATGCCCGTGGCCTATTTTTGGCCCACGGAGGCCGCCCCCAAAGTCTCGTGCCATTCCGAGTCCGGCGGACGAACTTCGCCCGCGGCCCCCACCAAGGCTATAGCCCACCCATTTTTTGGCCATTTGGGGGGTTTTGGCACCCCGACCTTCGGGCGCTAATTTTTGGGCGCGGCTGTGCCCGTGGCCTATTTTTGGCACACGGAGGCCGCCCCCAAAGTCTCGGGCCATTCCGAGTCCGGTGGACGAACTTCGCCCACGCCCCCCACCAAGGCTATAGCCCACCCGTTTTTTGGCCATTTGGGGGGTTTTGGCACCCCGACCATCGGGTGCTAATTTTTAGGCGTGGCTGTGCCCGTGGCCTATTTTTGGCACACGGAGGCCGCCCGCAAAGTGTCGTGCCATTCCTAGTCCGGCGGAAGAACTTCGCCCACGGCCCACACCAAGGCTATAGCCCACCCGTTTTTTTGCCATTTGGGGGGTTTTGGCACCCCGACCTTCGGGCGCTAATTTTTGGACGCGGCTGCGCCCGTGGCCTATTTTTGGCACACGGAGGCCGCCCGCAAAGTCTCGTGCCATTCCTAGTCCGGCGGACAAACTTCTCCCACGCCCCCCACCAAGGCTATAGCCACCCGATTTTTAGCCATTTTACCGCTGGGGGGTTTTGGTACCCCGACCTTCGGGCGCTAATTTTTGGGCGCAGCTATGCCCGTGGCCTATTTTTGGCCCACAGAGGCCGCCCCCAAAGTCTCGGGCCATTCCGAGTCCGGTGGACGAACTTCGCCCACGCCCCCCACCAAGGCTATAGCCCACCCGTTTTTTGGCCATTTGGGGGGTTTTGGCACCCCGACCATCGGGTGCTAATTTTTAGGCGTGGCTGTGCCCGTGGCCTATTTTTGGCACACGGAGGCCGCCCGCAAAGTGTCGTGCCATTCCTAGTCCGGCGGAAGAACTTCGCCCACGGCCCACACCAAGGCTATAGCCCACCCGTTTTTTTGCCATTTGGGGGGTTTTGGCACCCCGACCTTCGGGCGCTAATTTTTGGACGCGGCTGCGCCCGTGGCCTATTTTTGGCACACGGAGGCCGCCCGCAAAGTCTCGTGCCATTCCTAGTCCGGCGGACAAACTTCTCCCACGCCCCCCACCAAGGCTATATAGCCCACCCGATTTCTGGCCATTTTTCCGCTGGGGGGATTTGGCATCCCGACCTTCAGGCGCTAATTTTTGGGTGTGGCTGTGCCCGTGGCCTATTTTTGGCACACGGAGGCCGTCCGCAAAGTCTCGGGCCATTCCGAGTCCGGCAGACGAACTTCGCCCACGCCCCCCACCAAGGCTATAGCCCACCCGTTTTTTGCCCATCAGGGGGGTTTTGGCACCCCCGACCTTCGGCCCCTAATTTTTGGGCGCGGCTGTGCCCGTGGCCTATTTTTGCCACACGGAGGCCGCCCGCAAAGTCTCGGGCCATTCCGAGTCAGGCGGACGAACTTCGCCCACGCCCCCCACCAAAGCTATAGCCCACCCGATTTTTGCCCATTTTTCCGCTGGGGGGTTTTGGCACCCCGACCTTCGGGCGCTAATTTTTGGGCGCGGCTGTGCCCGTGGCCTATTTTCAGCTCACGGGGGCCTCCCGCAAAGTCTCGGGCCATTCCGAGTCCGGCGGACGAACTTCGCCCACGCCCCCCACAATGGCTATCGCCCACCCGTTTTTTGGCCATTTGGGGGGTTTTGGCACCCCGAACTTCGGGAGATAATTTTTGGGCGCGGTTGTGCCCGTGGCCGATTTTTGGCACACGGAGGCCGCCCGCAAAGTCTCGGGCCATTCCGAGTCCGGCGGACGAACTTCGCCCACGCCCCCCACCAAGGCTATAGCCCACCCGTTTTTTGGCCATTTGGGGGGTTTTGGCACCCCGACCTTCGGGCGCTAATTTTTGGATGCGGCTGTGCCCGTGGCCTATTTTTGGCACACGGAGGCCGCCCGCAAGGTCTCGTACCATTCCTAGTCCGGCGGACAAACTTCTCCCACGCCGCCCAGCAAGGCTATAGCCCACCCGATTTCAGGCCATTTTTCCGCTGGGGGTATTTGGCACCCCGACCTTCAGGCGCTAATTTTAGGGCGCGGCTGTGCCCGTGGCCTATTTTTGGCACACGGAGGCAGCCCGCAAAGTCTCGGGCCATTCCGAGTCCGGCGGACGAACTTCGCCCACGCCCCCCACCAAGGCTATAGCCCACCCGTTTTTTGGCCATCAGGGGGGTTTTGGCACCCCCGACCTTCGGCCGCTAATTTTTGGGCGCGGCTGTGCCCGTTGCCTATTTTCGGGACACGGAGGCCGCCCGCAAAGTCTCGGGCCATTCCGAGTCAGGCGGACGAACTTCGCCCACGCCCCCCACCAAGGCTATAGCCCACCCGATTTTTGCCCATTTTTCCGCTGGGGGGTTTTGGCACCCCGACCTTCGGGCGCTAATTTTTGGGTGCGGCTGTACCCGTGGCCTATTTTCAGCTCACGGAGGCCTCCCGCAAAGTCTCGGGCCATTCCGAGTCCGGCGGACGAACTTCGCCCACGCCCCCCACAATGGCTATAGCCCACCCGGTTTTTGGCCATTTGGGGGGTTTTGGCACCCCGAACTTTGGGTGCTAATTTTTGGGCGCGGCTGTACCCGTGGCCGATTTTTGGCACACGGAGGCCGCCCGCAAAGTCTCGGGCCATTCCGAGTCGCCACGCCCCCCACCAAGGCTATAGCCCACCCGTTTTTTGGCCATTTGGGGGGTTTTGGCACCCCGACCTTCGGGCGCTAATTTTTGGGCACGGCTGTGCCCGTGGCCTATTTTTGGCACACGGAGGCCACCCCCAAAGTCTCGGGCCATTCCGGGTGCACCGGACGAACTTCGCCCACGCCCCCCGCCCAGGCTATAGCCCACCCGATTTTTGCCCATTTTTCCGCTGGGGGGTTTTGGCATCCCGACCTTCAGGCGCTAATTTTTGGGCGCGGCTGTGCCCGTGGCCTATTTTTGGGACATGGAGGCCACCCGCCAAGTCTCGGGCCATTCAAAGTCCAGCGGATGAACTTCGCCCACACGCCCCACCAAGGCTATAGCCCACCCGTTTTTTGGCCATTTGGGGGGTTTTGGCACCCCGACCTTCGGGCACTAATTTTTGGGCGCGGCTGTGCCTGTGGCCTATTTTGGGCACACGGAGGCCGCCCGCAAAGTCTCGGGATATTCCGAGTCCGGCGGACGAACTTCGCCCACGCCGCCCGCCAAGGCTATAGCCCACCCGATTTTTGGCCATTTTTCCGCTGGGGGGTTTTGGCATCGCGACCTTCGGGCGCTAATTTTTGGGCGCGGCTGTGCCCGTGGCCTATTTTTGGGACACGGAGGCCACCCGCCAAGTCTCGGGCCATTCCGAGTCCGGCGGATGAACTTCGCCCACGCGCCCCACCAAGGCTATAGTCCACCCGTTTTTTGGCCATTTGGGGGGTTTTGGCACCCCGACCTTCGGGCGCTAATTTTTGGACGCGGCTGTGCCCGTGGCCTATTTTTGGCACACGGAGGCCGCCCGCAAAGTCTCGGGACATTCCGAGTCCGGCGGACGAACTTCGCCCACGCCCCCCACCAAGGCTATAGCCCACCCGATTTTTGGCCATTTTTCCGCTGGGGGGTTTTGGCACCCCGACCTTCGGGCGCTAATTTTTGGGCGCGGCTGTCACCGTGGCCTATTTTTGGCACACGGAGGCCGCCCGCAAAGTCTCGGGCAATTCCGAGTCCGGCGGACGAACTTCGCCCACGCCCCCCACCAAGGCTATAGCCCACCCGATTTTATGCCATTTTTCCGCAGGGGGGTTTTGGCACCCCGACTTTCGGGTGCTAATTTTTGGGCGCGGCTGTGCCCGTGGCCTATTTTTGGCACACGGAGGCCGCCCGCAAAGTCTCGGTCCATTCCGAGTCCGGCGGACGAACTTCGCCCACGCCCCCCACCAAGGCTATAGCCCACCCGTTTTTTGGCCATTTGGGGGGTTTTGGCACCCCGACCTTCGGGCGCTAATTTTTGGGCGCGGCTGTGCCCGTGGCCTATTTTTGGCACACGGAGGCCACCCCCAAAGTCTCGGGCCATTCCGGGTGCACCGGACGAACTTCGCCCACGCCCCCCGCCAAGGCTATAGCCCACCCGATTTTTGCCCATTTTTCCGCTGGGGGGTTTTGGCATCCCGACCTTCAGGCGCTAATTTTTGGGCGCGGCTGTGCCCGTGGCCTATTTTTGGGACATGGAGGCCACCCGCCAAGTCTCGGGCCATTCAAAGTCCAGCGGATGAACTTCGCCCACACGCCCCACCAAGGCTATAGCCCACCCGTTTTTTGGCCATTTGGGGGGTTTTGGCACCCCGACCTTCGGGCACTAATTTTTGGGCGCGGCTGTGCCTGTGGCCTATTTTGGGCACACGGAGGCTGCCCGCAAAGTCTCGGGATATTCCGAGTCCGGCGGACGAACTTCGCCCACGCCCCCCGCCAAGGCTATAGCCCACCCGATTTTTGGCCATTTTTCCGCTGGGGGGTTTTGGCATCCCGACCTTCGGGCGCTAATTTTTGGGCGCGGCTGTGCCCGTGGCCTATTTTTGGGACACGGAGGCCACCCGCCAAGTCTCGGGCCATTCCGAGTCCGGCGGATGAACTTCGCCCACGCGCCCCACCAAGGCTATAGTCCACCCGTTTTTTGGCCATTTGGGGGGTTTTGGCACCCCGACCTTCGGGCGCTAATTTTTGGGCGCGGCTGTGCCTGTGGCCTATTTTTGGCACACGGAGGCCGCCCGCAAAGTCTCGGGACATTCCGAGTCCGGCGGACGAACTTCGCCCACGACCCCCACCAAGGCTATAGCCCACCCGATTTTTGGCCATTTTTCCGCTGGGGGGTTTTGGCACCCCGACCTTCGGGCGCTAATTTTTGGGTGCGGCTGTCACCGTGGCCTATTTTTGGCACACGGAGGCCGCCCGCAAAGTCTCGGGCAATTCCGAGTCCGGCGGACGAACTTCGCCCACGCCCCCCACCAAGGCTATAGCCCACCCGATTTTATGCCATTTTTCCGCAGGGGGGTTTTGGCACCCCGACATTCGGGTGCTAATTTTTGGGCGCGGCTGTGCCCGTGGCCTATTTTTGGCACACAGAGGCAGCCTGCAAAGTCTCGGGCCATTCCGAGTCCGGCGGACGAACTTCGCCCACGCCCCCCACCAAGGCTATAGCCCACCCGTTTATTGGCCATTTGGGGGGTTTTGGCAGCCCGACCTTCGGGCGCTAATTTTTGGGCGCGGCTGTGCCCGTGGTCTATTTTTGGCACACGGAGGCCGCCCGCAAAGTCTCGGCCCCTTCCGAGTCCGGCGGACGAACTTCACCCGCGCCCCCCACCAAGGCTATAGCCCACCCGATTTTTGGCCATTTTTCCGCTGGGGGGTTTTGGCACCCCGACCTTCGGGCGCTAATTTTTGGGCGCGGTTATGCCCGTGGCCTATTTTTGGCACGCAGAGGCCGGCCCCAAAATTCTCGGGCCATTCCGAGTCCGGCGGACGAACTTCGCCCGCGCCCCCCACCAAGGCTATGGCCCACCCGTTTTTTGGCCATTTTTCCGCTGGGGGTTTTTCGCACCCCGACCTTCGGGCGCTAATTTTTGGTCGCGGCTATGCCCGTGGCCTATTTTTGGCACACAGAGGCCGCCCCCAAAGTCTCGGGCCATTCCGAGTCCGGCGGACGAACTTCACCCGCGCCCCCCACCAAGGCTATAGCCCACCCGTTTTTTGGCCATTTGGGGGGTTTTGGCACCCCGACCTTCGGGTGCTAATTTTTGGGCGCGGCTGTGCCCGTAACCTATTTTTGGCACACAGAGGCAGCCTGCAAAGTCTCGGGCCATTCCGAGTCCGGCGGACGAACTTCGCCCACGCCCCCCACCAAGGCTATAGCCCACCCGTTTATTGGCCATTTGGGGGGTTTTGGCAGCCCGACCTTCGGGCGCTAATTTTTGGGCGCGGCTGTGCCCGTGGTCTATTTTTGGCACACGGAGGCCGCCCGCAAAGTCTCGGCCCTTTCCGAGTCCGGCGGACGAACTTCACCCGCGCCCCCCACCAAGGCTATAGCCCACCCGATTTTTGGCCATTTTTCCGCTGGGGGGTTTTGGCACCCCGACCTTCGGGCGCTAATTTTTGGGCGCCACTATGCCCGTGGCCTATTTTTGGCACACGGAGGCCGCCCCCAAAGTCTCGGGCCATTCCCAGTCCGGCGGACGAACTTCGCCCACGCCCCCCACCAAGGCTATAGCCCATCCGATTTTTGGCCATTTTTCCGCTGGGGGTTTTGGCACCCCGACCTTCGGGCGCTAATTTTTGGGCGCGGTTATGCCCGTGGCCTATTTTTGGCACACAGAGGCCGGCCCCAAAATTCTCGGGCCATTCCGAGTCCGGCGGACGAACTTCGCCCGCGCCCCCCACCAAGGCTATGGCCCACCCGTTTTTTGGCCATTTTTCCGCTGGGGGTTTTTCGCACCCCGACCTTCGGGCGCTAATTTTTGGTCGCGGCTATGCCCGTGGCCTATTTTTGGCACACAGAGGCCGCCCCCAAAGTCTCGGGCCATTCCGAGTCCGGCGGACGAACTTCACCCGCGCCCCCCACCAAGGCTATAGCCCACCCGTTTTTTGGCCATTTGGGGGGTTTTGGCAGCCCGAACTTCGGGTGCTAATTTTTGGGCGCGGCTGTGCCCGTGGCCTATTTTTGGCACACAGAGGCAGCCTGCAAAGTCTCGGGCCATTCCGAGTCCGGCGGACGAACTTCGCCCACGCCCCCCACCAAGGCTATAGCCCACCCGTTTATTGGCCATTTGGGGGGTTTTGGCAGCCCGACCTTCGGGCGCTAATTTTTGGGCGCGGCTGTGCCCGTGGCCTATTTTTGGCACACGGAGGCCGCCCGCAAAGTCTCGGCCCTTTCCGAGTCCGGCGGACGAACTTCACCCGCGCCCCCCACCAAGGCTATAGCCCACCCGATTTTTGGCCATTTTTCCGCTGGGGGGTTTTGGCACCCCGACCTTCGGGTGCTAATTTTTTGACGCCGCTATGCCCGTGGCCTATTTTTGGCACACGGAGGCCGCCCCCAAAGTCTCGGGCCATTCCGAGTCCGGCGGACGAACTTCGCCCACGCCCCCCACCAAGGCTATAGCCCATCCGATTTTTGGCCATTTTTCCGCTGGGGGTTTTGGCACCCCGACCTTCGGGCGCTAATTTTTGGGCGCGGTTATGCCCGTGGCCTATTTTTGGCACACAGAGGCCGGCCCCAAAATTCTCGGGCCATTCCGAGTCCGGCGGACGAACTTCGCCCGCGCCCCCCACCAAGGCTATGGCCCACCCGTTTTTTGGCCATTTTTCCGCTGGGGGTTTTTCGCACCCCGACCTTCGGGCGCTAATTTTTGGTCGCGGCTATGCCCGTGGCCTATTTTTGGCACACAGAGGCCGCCCCCAAAGTCTCGGGCCATTCCGAGTCCGGCGGACGAACTTCACCCGCGCCCCCCACCAAGGCTATAGCCCACCCGTTTTTTGGCCATTTGGGGGGTTTTGGCACCCCGACCTTCGGGTGCTAATTTTTGGGCGCGGCTGTGCCCGTAACCTATTTTTGGCACACGGAGACCACCCGCAAAGTCTCGGGCCATTCGGCATCCGGCGGACGAACTTCGCCCATGCCCCCCACCAAGGCTATAGCCCACCCGTTTTTTGGCCATTTTGGGGGTTTTGGCACCCGGACCTTCAGGCGCTAATTTTTGGGCGCGGCTGTGCCTGTGGCCTATTTTTGGCACACGGAGGCCGCCCCCAAAGTCTCGGGACATTCCAATTCCGCCGGACGAACTTCGCCCACGCTCCCCACCAAGGCTATAGCCCACCCGATTTTTGGCCATTTTTCCGCAGGGGGGTTTTGGCACCCCGACCTTCGGGCACTAATTTTTGGGCGCGGTTATGCCCGTGGCCTATTTTTGGCACACAGAGGCCGGCCCCAAAATTCTCGGGCCATTCCGAGTCCGGCGGACGAACTTCGCCCGCGCCCCCCACCAAGGCTATGGCCCACCCGTTTTTTGGCCATTTTTCCGCTGGGGGTTTTTTGCACCCCGACCTTCGGGCGCTAATTTTTGGTCGCGGCTATGCCCGTGGCCTATTTTTGGCACACAGAGGCCGCCCCCAAAGTCCCGGGCCATTCCGAGTCCGGCGGATGAACTTCGCCCACGCGCCCCACCAAGGCTATAGCCCACCCGTTTTTTGCCCATTTGGGCGGTTTTGGCACCCCGACCTTCGGGCGCTAATTTTTGGGCGCGGCTGTGCCCGTGGCCTATTTTTGGGACACGGAGATCACCCGCCAAGTCTCGGGCCATTCCGAGTCCGGCGGATGAACTTCGCCCACGCGCCCCACCAAGGCTATAGCCCACCCGTTTTTTGGCCATTTGGGGGGTTTTGGCACCCCGACCTTCGGGCGCTAATTTTTGGGCGCGGCTGCGCCCGTAACCTATTTTTGGCACACTAAGACCGCCCGCAAAGTCTCGGGCCATTCGGCATCCGGCGGACGAACTTCGCCCATGCCCCCCACCAAGGCTATAGCCCACCCGATTTTTGGCCATTTTTGCGCTGGGGGTTTTGGCACCCCGACCTTCAGGCGCTAATTTTTGGGCGCGGCTATGCCCGTGGCCTATTTTTGGCACACGGAGGCCGCCCCCAAAGTCTCGGGTCATTCCAAGTCCGCCGGACGAACTTCGCCCACGCTCCCCACCAAGGCTATAGCCCAGCCGATTTTTGGCCATTTTTCCGCAGGGGGGTTTTGGCACCCCGACCTTCGGGCGCTAATTTTTGGGCGCGGCTATGCCCGTGGCCTATTTTTAGCACACAGAGGCCGACCCCAAAGTCTCGGGCCATTCCGAGTCCGGCGGACGAACTTCGCCCACGCCCCCCACCAAGGCTATAGCCCACCCGTTTTTTGGCCATATGGGGGGTTTTGGCACCCCGAACTTCGGGTACTAAATTTTGGGCGCGGCTGTGCCCGTGGCCTATTTTAGGCACACGGTGGCCGCCCGCAAAGTCTCGGCCCATTCTCAGTCCGGCGGACGAACTTCGCCCATGCCCCCCACCAAGGCTATAGCCCACCCGTTTTTTGGCCATTTGGGGGGTTTTGGCACACCGACCTTTGGGCGCTAATTTTTGGGCGCGGCTGTGCCCGTGGCCTATTTTTGGCACACGGAAGCCGCCCGCAAAGTCTCAGGCCATTCCGAGTCCGGCGGAAGAACTTCGCCCACGCCCCCCACCAAGGGTATAGCCCACCCGTTTTTTGGCCTTTTAGGGGGTTTTGGCACCCTGACCTTCGGGGGCTAATTTTTGGGCGCGGCTGCGCGGTGGCCTATTTTTGGCACACGGAGGCCGTCAGCAAAGTCTCGTGCCATTCCTAGTCCGGCGGACGAACTTCGCCCACGGCCCCCACCAAGGCTATAGCCCACACGAATTTTGGCCATTTTTCCGCTGGGGGGTTTTGGCACCCCGACCTTCGGGCGCTAATTTTTGGGTGCGGCTATGCCCGTGGCCTATTTTTGGCACACGGAGGCCACCCCCAAAGTCTCGGGCCATTCCGAGTCCGGCGGACGAACTTCGCCCACGCCCCCGACAAAGCCTATAGCCCACCCGTTTGTTGGCCATTTGGGGGATTTTGATACCCTGAACTTCGGGTGCGAATTTTTGGGCGTGGCTGTACCCGTGGCCTATTTTTGGCACACGGAGGCCGCCCGCAAAGTCTCGGGCCTTTCCGATTCCGGCGGACGAACTTCGCCCACGCCCCCCACCAAGGCTATAGCCCACCCATTTTTTGGCCATTTGGGGGGTTTTGGCACCCCGACCTTCGGGAGCTAATTTTTGGGTGCGGCTGAGCCTGTGGCCTATTTTTGGCACACGGAGGCCACCCGCAAAGTCTCGGGCCATTCCGAGTCCGGGGGACGAACTTTGCCCACGCCCCCCACCAAGGCTATAGCCCAACCGTTTTTTGGCCATTTTTCCGCAGGGGGGTTTTGGCACTCCGGCCTTCGGGTGCTAATTTTTGGACGCGGCTGTGCCCGTGGCCTATTTTTGGCACATGGAGGCCGCCCGCAAAGTCTCGGGCAATTCCGAGTCCGGCGGACGAACTTGGCACTCGCCCCCCACCAAGGCTATAGCCCACCCGTTTTTTGGCCATTTGGGGGGTTTTGGCATACCGACCTTTGGGAGCTAATTTTTGGGCGCGGCTGTGCCTGTGGCCTAGTTTTGGCACACGGAAGCCGCCCGCAAAGTCTCAGGCCATTCCGAGTGCGGCGGACGAACTTCGCCCACGCCCCCCACCAAGGCTATAGCCCACCCGTTTTTTGGCCATTTAGGGGGATTTGGCACCCTGACCTTCGGGGGCTAATTTTTGGGCGTGGCTGCGCGGTGGCCTATTTTTGGCACACGGAGGCCGTCAGCAAAGTCTCGTGCCATTCCTAGTCCGGCGGACGAACTTCACCCACGCCCCCCACCAAGGCTATAGCCCACACGATTTTTGGCCATTTTTCCGCTGGGGGGTTTTGGCACCCCGACCTTCGGGCGCTAATTTTTGGGTGCGGCTATGCCCGTGGCCTATTTTTGGCACACGGAGGCCGCCCCCAAAGTCTCGGGCCATTCCGAGTCCGGCGGACGAACTTCGCCCACGCCCCCGACCAAGGCTATAGCCCACCCGTTTTTTGGCCATTTGGGGGGTTTTGATACCCTGAACTTCGGGTACGAATTTTTGGGTGCGGCTGTCCCCGTGGCCTATTTTTGGCACACGGAGGCCGCCCGCAAAGTCTCGGGCCATTCCGAGTCCGGCGGACGAACTTCGCCCACGCCCCCACCAAGGCTATAGCCCACCCGTTTTTTAGCCATTTGGGGGGTTTTGGCACCCCGACCTTCGGGCTCTAATTTTTGGGCGCGGCTGTGCCCGTGGCCTATTTTTGGCACACGGAGGCCGCCCGCAAAGTCTCGGGCCATTCCAAGTCCGGCGGACGAACTTCGCCAACGACCCCCACCAAGGCTATAGCCCACCCGATTTTTGCCCATTTTTCCGCTGGGGGGTTTTGGCACCCCGACCTTTGGGTGCTAATTTTTAGGTGCGGCTGTGCCCGTGGCCTATTTTTGGTACACGGAGGCCGCCCGCAAAGTCTCGGGCCATTCCGAGTCCGGCGGACGAACTTCGCCAACGCCCCCCACCAAGGCTATTGCCCACCCGATTTTTGGCCATTTTTCCGCTGGGGGGTTTTGGCACCCCGACCTTTGGGTGCTAATTTTTAGGTACGGCTGTGCCCGTGGCCTATTTTTGGTACACGGAGGCCGCCCACAAAGTCTCGGGCCATTCCGAGTCCGGCGGACGAACTTCGCCCACGCCCCCCACCAATGCTATAGCCCACCCAATTTTTGGCCATTTTTCTGCTGGGGGGTTTTGGCACCCCGACCTTCGGGCACTAATTTTTGGCCGCGGCTGTGCCCGTGGCCTACTTTTGGCACACGGAGGCTTCCCCCAAAGTCTCGGGCCATTCCGAGTCCGGCGGACGAACTTCGCCCACGCCCCCCACCAAGGCTATAGCCCACCCCATTTTTTGCCATTTTTCCGCTGGGGGGTTTTGGCACCCCGACCTTCGGGCGCTAATTTTGGGGCGCGGCTATGCCCGTGGCTATTTTTGGAACACGGAGGCCGCCCGCAAAGTCTCGGGCCATTCCGAGTCCGGCAGACGAACTTCGCCCACACTCCCCCCACCAAGGCTATAGCCCACCCGATTTTTGGCCATTTTTCCGCTGGGGGGTTTGGCACCCCGACCTTCGGGCACTAATTTTTGGGCGCGGCTATGCCCGTGGCCTATTTTAGGCACACGGAGGCCGCCCGTAAAGTCTCGGGCCATTCCGAGTCCGGCGGACGAACTTCGCCCACGCCCCCCACCAAGGCTATAGCCCACCCGATTTTTGGCCATTTTTCTGCTGGGGGGTTTTGGCATCCCGACATTCGGGCGCTAATTTTTGGGCGCGGCTATGCCCGTGGCCTATTTTTGGCACACGGAGGCCGCCCGCAAAGTCTCGTGCCATTCCAATCCCGGCGGACGAACTTCGCCCACGCCCCCCACCAATGCTATAGCCCACCCATTTTTTGGCAATTTGGGGGGTTTTGGCACCCCGAACTTCGGGTGCTAATTTTTGGGTGCGGCTGTCCCCGTGGCCTATTTTTGGCACACGGAGGCCGCCCGCAAAGTCTCGGGCCATTCCGAGACCGGCGGACGAACTTCGCCCACGCCCCCCACCAAGGCTATAGCCCACCCGATTTTTGGCCATTTTTCCGCTGGGGGGTTTTGGCACCCCGACCTTCGGGCGCTAATTTTTGGGCACGGCTATGCCCGTGGCCTATTTTTGTCACACGGAGGCCGCCCCCAAAGTCTCGGGCCATTCTGAGTCCCGCAGACGAACTTCGCCCACTCCCGCCACCAAGGCTATAGCCCACCCGTTTTTTGGCCATTTGGGGGGTTTTGGCACCCCGACCTTCGGGTGCTAATTTTTGGGCGCGGCTGTGCCCGTGGCCTATTTTTAGTACACAGAGGCCGCCCGTGAATTTTCGGGCCATTCCGAGTCCGGCGGACGAACTTCGCCCACGCCCGCCACAAAGGCTATAGCCCACCCGTTTTTTGGCCATTTGGGGGGTTTTGGCACCCCGAACTTCGGGTACTAATTTTTGGGGGCGGATGTGCCCGTGGCCTATTTTTGGCACACGGAGGCCGCCCGCAAAGTCTCGGGTCATTCCGAGTCCGGCGGATGAACTTCGCCCACACCCCCCACCAAGGCTATAGCCCACCCGTTTTTTGGCCATTTGGGGGGTTTTGGCACCCCGACCTTCGGGTGCTAATTTTTGGGCGCGGCTATACCCGTGGCCTATTTTTGGCACACGGAGGCCGCCCCCAAAGTCTCGGGCCATTCTGAGTCCCGCAGACGAACTTCGCCCACTCCCCCCACCAAGGCAATAGCCCACCCGTTTTTTGGCCATTTGAGGGGTTTTGGCACCCCGACCTTCGGGTGCTAATTTTTGGGCGCGGCTGTGCCCGTGGCCTATTTTTGGCACACAGAGGCCGCCCGTGAATTTTCGGGCCATTCCGAGTCCGGCGGACGAACTTCGCCCACGCCCGCCACAAAGGCTATAGCCCACCCGTTTTTTGGCCATTTGGGGGGTTTTGGCACCCCGAACTTCGGGTACTAATTTTTGGGCGCGGATGTGCCCGTGGCCTATTTTTGGCACACAGAGGCCGCCCGCAAAGTCTCGGGTCATTCCGAGTCCGGCGGACGAACTTCGCCCACACCCCCCACCAAGGCTATAGCCCACCCGTTTTTTGGCCATTTGGGGGGTTTTGGCACCTTGACCTTCGGGTGCTAATTTTTGGGCGTGGCTGTGCCCGTGGCCTACTTTTGGCACACGGAGGCTTCCCCCAAAGTCTCGGGCCATTCCGAGTCCGGCGGACGAACTTCGCCCACGCCCCCCACCAAGGCTATAGCCCACCCCATTTTTTGCCATTTTTCCGCTGGGGGGTTTTGGCACCCCGACCTTCGGGCGCTAATTTTGGGGCGCGGCTATGCCCGTGGCTTTTTTTGGAACACGGAGGCCGCCCGCAAAGTCTCGGGCCATTCCGAGTCCGGCAGACGAACTTCGCCCACACTCCCCCCACCAAGGCTATAGCCCACCCGATTTTTGGCCATTTTTCCGCTGGGGGGTTTGGCACCCCGACCTTCGGGCACTAATTTTTGGGCGCGGCTATGCCCGTGGCCTATTTTAGGCACACGGAGGCCGCCCGTAAAGTCTCGGGCCATTCCGAGTCCGGCGGACGAACTTCGCCCACGCCCCCCACCAAGGCTATAGCCCACCCGATTTTTGGCCATTTTTCTGCTGGGGGGTTTTGGCATCCCGACATTCGGGCGCTAATTTTTGGGCGCGGCTATGCCCGTGGCCTATTATTGGCACACGGAGGCCGCCCGCAAAGTCTCGTGCCATTCCAATCCCGGCGGACGAACTTCGCCCACGCCCCCCACCAATGCTATAGCCCACCCATTTTTTGGCAATTTGGGGGGTTTTGGCACCCCGAACTTCGGGTGCTAATTTTTGGGTGCGGCTGTCCCCGTGGCCTATTTTTGGCACACGGAGGCCACCCGCAAAGTCTCGGGCCATTCCGAGTCCGGCGGACGAACTTCGCCCACGCCCCCCACCAAGTCTATAGCCCACCCGTGTTTTGGCCATTTGGGGGGTTTTGGCACCCCGACCTTCGGGCGCTAATTTTTGGGCGCGGCTTTGCCCGTGGCCTAATTTTTGGGCGCGGCTATCCCCATGGCCTATTTTTGGCACACGGAGGCCGCCCGCAAAGTCTCGGGCCATTCTGAGTCCGGCGGACGAACTTCGCCCACGCCCCCCACCAAGGCTATAGCCCACCCGGTTTTTGGCAATTTTTCCACTGGCGGGTTTTGGCACCCCGACCTTCGGGCGCTAATTTTTGGACGCGGCTATGCCCGTGGCCTATTTTTGGCACACGGAGGCCGCCCCCAAAGTCTCGGGCCATTCCGAGTCCGGCGGACGAACTTCGCCCACGCCCCCCACCAAGGCTATAGCCCACCCGATTTTTGGCCATTTTTCCGCTGGGGGGTTTTGGCACCCCAACCTTCGGGCGCTAATTTTTGGGCGCGGCTATGCCCGTGGCCTATTTTTGGCGCACGGAGGCCGCCCGCAAAGTCTCGGGCCATTCCGAGTTCGGCGGACGAACTTCGCCCACGCCCCCCACCAAGGCTATAGCCCACCCGATATTTGGTCATTTTTCCGTTGGGGGGTTTTGGTACCCCGACCTTCGGGGGCTAATTTTTGGGCGCGGCTGTGCCCGTGGCCTATTTTTGGCACACGGAGGCCACCCGCAAAGTCTCGTGCTATTCCTAATCCAGCGGACGAACTTCGCCGACGCCCCCCACCAAGGCTATAGTCCACCCGATATTTGGCCATTTTTCCGTTGGGGGGTTTTGGCACCCCGACCTTCGGGGGCTAATTTTTGGACGCGGCTGTGCCCGTGGCCTGTGTTTGGCACGCGGAGGCCACCATAGCGTCTCGTGCCATTCCGAGTCCGGACGAACCGCCACGCCCCCACCAAGGCTATAGCCCACCCGTTTTTTGGCCATTTGGGGGGTTTTGGCACCCCGACCTTCGGGCGATAATTTTTGGGCGCGGCTGTGCCTGTGGCCTATTTTTGGCACACGGAGGCCGCCCGCAAAGTCTCGTGCTATTCCTAATCCAGCGGACGAACTTCGCCGACGCCCCCCACCAAGGCTATAGTCCACCCGATATTTGGCCATTTTTCCGTTGGGGGGTTTTGGCACCCCGACCTTCGGGGGCTAATTTTTGGACGCGGCTGTGCCCGTGGCCTGTTTTTGGCACACGGAGGCCACCCGCAAAGTCTCGTGCCATTCCGAGTCCGGCGGACGAACTTCGCCCACGCCCCCCACCAAGGCTATAGCCCACCCGTATTTTGGCCATAGGGGGGTTTTGGCACCCCGACCTTCGGGCACTAATTTTTGGACGCGGCTGTGCCCGTGGCCTATTTTTGGCACACGGTGGCCACCCGCAAAGTCTCGGGCCATTTCGAGTCCGGCAGAGGAACTTCGCCCACGCCCCCCACGAAGGCTATAGCCCACCCGTTTTTTGGCCATTTGGGGGGTTTTGGCACCCCGACCTTCGGGCGCTAATTTTTAGGCGCGGCTGTGCCTGTGCCCTATTTTTGGCACACGGAGGCCGCCCGCAAAGTCTCGTGCTATTCCTAATCCAGCGGACGAACTTCGCCGACGCCCC
The DNA here is from genome assembly GCA_030449895.1 of Citrus mangshanensis. Taxonomy (NCBI): domain Eukaryota; kingdom Viridiplantae; phylum Streptophyta; class Magnoliopsida; order Sapindales; family Rutaceae; genus Citrus; species Citrus mangshanensis. The sequence continues at coordinate 58,360 of JASUUJ010000105.1, read as the reverse complement.
CCACCAAGGCTATAGTCCACCCGATATTTGGCCATTTTTCCGTTGGGGGGTTTTGGCACCCCGACCTTCGGGGGCTAATTTTTGGACGCGGCTGTGCCCGTGGCCTGTTTTTGGCACACGGAGGCCACCCGCAAAGTCTCGTGCCATTCCGAGTCCGGCGGACGAACTTCGCCCACGCCCCCCACCAAGGCTATAGCCCACCCGTATTTTGGCCATAGGGGGGTTTTGGCACCCCGACCTTAGGGCGCTAATTTTTGGACGCGGCTGTGCCCGTGGCCTATTTTTGGCACACGGTGGCCACCCGCAAAGTCTCGGGCCATTTCGAGTCCGGCAGAGGAACTTCGCCCACGCCCCCCACGAAGGCTATAGCCCACCCGTTTTTTGGCCATTTCGGGGTTTTTGGCACCCCGACCTTCGGGCGCTAATTTTTGGACGCGGCTGTGCCCGTGGCCTATTTTTGGCACACGGAGGCCGCCCGCAAAGTCTCGGGCCATTCCGAGTCCGGCGGACGAACTTCGCCCACGCCCCCCACCAAGGCTATAGCCCACCCGATTTTTGGCCATTTTTCCGCTGGGGGGTTTTGGCACCCCAACCTTCGGGCGCTAATTTTTGGGCGCGGCTATGCCCGTGGCCTATTTTTGGCGCACGGAGGCCGCCCGTAAAGTCTCTGGCCATTCCGAGTTCGGCGGACGAACTTCGCCCACGCCCCCCACCAAGGCTATAGCCCACCAGTTTTTTGTCCTTTTGGGGGGTTTTGGCACCCCGACCTTCGGGCGCTAATTTTTGGGCGCGGCTGTGCCCGTGGCCTATTTTTGGCACACGGAGGCCGCCCGCAAAGTGTCGTGCCATTCCTAGTCCGGTGGACAAACTTCGCCCACGCCCCCCACCAAGGCTATAGCCCCACCCGATTTTTGGCCATTTTTCCGCTGGGGGGTTTTGGCTCCCCGACCTTCGTGCGCTAATTTTTGGGCGCGCTGTACCCGTGGCCTATTTCTGGCACACGGAGGCCGCCCGCAAAGTCTCGGGCCATTCCGAGTCCGGCGGACGAACTTTGCCCACGCCCCCAACCAAGGCTATAGCCCACCCGTTTTTTGGCCATTTTTCCGCTGGGGGGTTTTGGCACCCCAACCTTCGGGTGCTAATTTTTGGGCACGGCTATGCCCGTGGCCTATTTTTTGCACACGGAGGCCGCCCGCAAAGTCTCGGGCCATTCCGAGTCCGGCGGACGAACTTTGCCCACGCTCCCAACCAAGGCTATAGCCCACCCGTTTTTTGGCCATTTTTCCAGGGGTTTGGCACCCCAACCTTCGGGTGCTAATTTTTGGAGCGGCTGTGCCGTGGCTATTTTTGCACCACGGAGGCCGCCCGCAAAGTCTCGGGCCATTCCGAGTCAGCGAGACGAACGCCACGCCCCCCACCAAGGCTATAGCCCACCCGTTTTTTGGCCATTTGGGGGGTTTTGGCACCCTGACCTTCGGGCGCTAATTTTTGGGCGCGGCTGTGCCCGTGGCCTATTTTTGGCACACGGAGTCCGCCCGCAAAGTCTCGGGCCATTCCGAGTCCGGCGGACGAACTTTGCCCACGCCCCCCACCAAGGCTATAGCCCACCCGTTTTTTGGCCATTTTTCCGCTGGGGGGTTTTGGCACCCCAACCTTCGGACACGGCTGTGCCCATGGCCTATTTTTGGCACACGGAGACCGCCCACAAAGTCTCGGGCCATTCGGCATCCGGCGGACGAACTTCGCCCACGCCCCCCACCAAGGCTATAGCCCACCCGATTTTTGGCCATTTTTCCGCTGGGGGGTTTTGGCACCCCGACCTTCGGGCGCTAATTTTTGGGCACGGCTATGCCCATGGCCTATTTTTGGCACACGGAGACCGCCCGCAAAGTCTCGGGCCATTCGGCGTCCGGCGGACGAACTTCGCCCACGCCCCCCACCAAGGCTATAGCGCACCCGATTTTTGGCCATTTTTCCGCTGGGGGGTTTTGGCACCCCGACCTTCGGGTGCAAATTTTTGGGCACGGCTATGCCCGTGGCCTGTTTTTGGCACACGGAGGCCGCCCCCAAAGTCTCGGGCCATTCCGAGTCCGGCGGACGAACTTCGCCCACGCCCCCCGCCAAGGCTATAGGCCACCCGATTTTTCGCCATTTTTCCGCTGGGGGTTTTGGCACCCCGACCTTCGGGCGCTAATTTTTGGGCGCGGCTATGCCCGTGGCATAATTTTGGCATACAGAGGCCGCCCCCAAAGTCTCGGGCCATTCCGAGTCCGGCAGACGAACTTTGCCCATGCCCCCCACCAAGGCTATAGCCCACCCGTTCTTCGGCCATTTTTCCGCTGGGGGGTTTTGGCACCCCGACCTTCGGGTGCTAATTTTTGGGCGCGGCTGTGCCCGTGGCCTATTTTTGGCACACGGAGGCCGCCCCCAAAGTCTCGGGCCATTCCGAGTCCGGCGGACGAACTTCGCCCACACCCCCCACCAAGGCTATAGCCCACCCGATTTTTGGCCATTTTTCCGCCGGGGGGTTTTGGCACCCCGACCTTCGGGCACTAATTTTTGGGTGCGGCTGTTACCGTGGCCTATTTTGGGCACACGGAGACCTCCCGCAAAGTCTCAGGCCATTCCGAGTCAGGCGGACGAACTTCGCCCACGCCCCCCACAAAGGCTATAGCCCACCCGATTTTTTGCCATTTTTCCGCTGGGGGGTTATGGCACCCGGACCATCGGGTGCTAATTTTTGGGCGCGGCTTTGCCCGTGGCCTATTTTTGGCACACGGAGGCCGACCCCAAAGTCTCGGGCCATTCCGAGTCCGGCGGACGAACTTCGCCCACGCCCCCCGCCAAGGCTATAGCCCACCCGATTTTTGGCCATTTTTCCGCGGGGGGTTTTGGCACCCCGACCTTCGGGTGCTAATTTTTGGGCGCGGCTGTGCCCGTGGCCTATTTTTGGCACACGGAGGCCGCCCGTAAAGTCTCGGACCATTCCGAGTCCGGCGGACGAACTTCGCCCACGCCCCCCACCAAGGCTATACCCCACCCGTTCTTCGGCCATTTTTCCGCTGGGGGGTTTTCGCACCCCGACCTTCGGGTGCTAATTTTTGGGCGCGGCTGTGCCCGTGGCCTATTTTTGGCACACGGAGGCCGGCCGCAAAGTCTCGGGCCGTTCCGAGTCCGGCGGACGTACTTCGCCCACGCCCCGAACCAAGCCTATAGCCCACCCGGTTTTTGGCCATTTGGGGGGTTTTGGCACCCGACCTTCGGGCGCTAATTTTGGAGCACGGTAGTGGCCATGGTCTATTTTTGGCACACGGAGGCCGCCCACAAAGTCTCGGACCATTCCGAGTCCGGCGGACGAACTTTGCCCACGCCCCCCACCAAGGCTATGGCCCACCCGTTTTTTGGCCATTTTTCTGCTGGGGGGTTTTGGTACCCCGACCTTCGGGAGCTAATTTTTGGGCGCGGCTGTGCCCGTGGCCTATTTTTAGCACACGGAGGCCACCCGCAAAGTCTCGGGCCATTATGAGTCCGGCGGACGAACTTCGCCCACGCCCCCCACCAAGGCTATAGCCCACCCGTTTTTTGGCCATTCGGGGGGTTTTGGCACCCTGACCTTCGGGCGCTAATTTTTGTGCGCGGCTGGGCCCGTGGCCTATTTTTGGCACACGGAGGCCGCCCACAAAGTCTCGGACCATTCCGAGTCCGGCGGACGAACTTTGCCCACGCCCCCCACCAAGGCTATGGCCCACCCGTTTTTTGGCCATTTTTCTGCTGGGGGGTTTTGGTACCCCGACCTTCGGGAGCTAATTTTTGGGCGCGGCTGTGCCCGTGGCCTATTTTTAGCACACGGAGGCCACCCGCAAAGTCTCGGGCCATTATGAGTCCGGCGGACGAACTTCGCCCACGCCCCCCACCAAGGCTATAGCCCACCCGTTTTTTGGCCATTCGGGGGGTTTTGGCACCCTGACCTTCGGGCGCTAATTTTTGTGCGCGGCTGGGCCCGTGGCCTATTTTTGGCACACGGAGGCTGCCTGCAAAGTCTCGGGCCATTCCGAGTCCGGCGGACGAACTTCGCCCGCGCCCCCCACCAAGGTTATAGCCCACCCGATTTTTGGCCATTTGGGGGGTTTTGGCACCCCGACCTTCGGGCGCTAATTTTTGGGTGCGGCTGCGCCCGTGGCCTAGTTTTGGCACTTGGAGGCTGCCCGCAAAGTCTCGGGCCATTCCGAGTCCGGCGGACGAAATTTGCCCACGCCCCCCACCAAGGCTATAGCCCACCCGTTTTTCGGCCATTTTTCCGCTGGGGGGTTTTGGCACCCCGACCTTCGGGGTCTAATTGTTGGACGCGGCTGTGCCCGTGGCCTATTTTTAGTACACGGAGGCCGCCCGCAAAGTCTCGGGCTATTCCGAGTCCGGCGGACGAACTTCGCCCACGCCCCCCACCAAGGCTATAGCCCACCCGTTTTTTGGCCATTTGGGGGGTTTTGGCGCCCCGACCTTCGGGCGCTAATTTTTGTGCGCGGCTGTGCCCGTGGCCTATTTTTGGCACATGGAGGCCGCCCGTAAAGTCTCGGGCCATTCCGAGTCCGGCGGGCGAACTTCGCCCACGCCCCCCACCAAGGCTATAGCCCACCCGTTTTTTGGACATTTGGGGGGTTTTGGCTCCCCGACCTTCGGGCGCTAATTTTGGGGTGCGGCTGTGCCCGTGGCCTATTTTTGGCACACGGAGGCCGCCCCCAAAGTCTCGGGCCATTCCGAGTCCGGCGGACGAACTTCGCCAACGCCCCCCACCAAGGCTATAGCCAACCCGATTTTTGGCCATTTTTCCGCTGGGGGGTTTTGGCACCCCGACCTTCGGGCGCTAATTTTTGGGCGCGTCCATGCCCGTTGACTATTTTTGGCAGATGGAGGCCGCCCCCAAAGTCTCGGGCCATTCCGAGTCCGGCGGACGAACTTCGCCCACGCCCCCCACCAAGGCTATAGCCCACCCGTTTTTGTGCCATTTGGGGGGTTTTGGCACCCCGACCTTCGGGCCCTAATTTTTGTGCGCGGCTGTGCCCGTGGCCTATTTTTGGCACACGGAGGCCACGCGCAAAGTCTTGGGCCATTCCGAGTCCGGCGGACGAACCGCCACGCCCCACCAAGGCTATAGCCACCCGTTTTTGGACATTTGGGGGTTTTGCCACCCGACCTTCGGGCGCTAATTTTTGGCGCGGCTGTGTCCGTGGCCTATTCCCACACGGACGCCGGCCGCAAAGTCTCGGGCCATTCCGAGACAAGCCGACGAACTTCGCCCACACCCCCACCAAGGCTATAGCCCACCCGTTTTTGGCCATTTGGGGGTTTTGGCACCCGACCTTAGGCGCTAATTTTTGGGTGCGGCTGTGCCCGTGGCCTATTTCTGGCACACGGAGGCCGCAAAGTCTCGGGCCATTCGAGTCCCGGACGTGCCGCCAACGCCCCCACAAAGGCTATAGCCCACCCGAGTTTTGGCCATTTTTCCGCTGGGGTTTTGGCACCGACCTTCGGGCACTAATTTTTGGTAGCGGCTATGCCCGTTGCTATTTTTGGCAGATGGAGGCTGCCCCAGTCTCGGGCCATTCCGAGTCAGGCGGACGAACCGCCACGCCCCCACCAGGCTATAGCCCACCGTTTTTGGCCATTTGGGGGTTTGGCACCCCGACCATCGGGTGCTAATTTTTAAGCGTGGCTGTGCCGTGGCCTATTTTGGCACATGGAGCCGCCCGCAAAGTTTCGTGCCATTCCTACTCCGTGGACGAACTTACGCCCCCACGAGGCTATAGCCCACCCGTTTTTTGGCCATTCGGGGGGTTTTGGCACCCCGACCATCGGGCGCTAATTTTTTTGCGCGGCTGTGCCCGTGGCCTATTTTTGGCACACGGAGGCCGCCCGAAAAGTCTCGGGCCATTCCGAGTCCGGCGGACGAACTTCGCCCACGCCCCCCACCAAGGCTATAGCCCACCCGTTTTTTCGCCATTTGGGGGGTTTTGGCACCCCGACCTTAGGGCGCTAATTTTTGGGTGCGGCTGTGCCCGTGGCCTATTTCTGGCACACGGAGGCCGCCCCCAAAGTCTCGGGCCATTCCGAGTCCGGACGTCGCCATGCTATAGCCCACCGAGTTTTGGCCATTTTCCGCTGGGGTTTTGGCACCCGACCTTCGGGCACTAATTTTTGGCTATGCCCGTTGACTATTTTGGCAGATGGAGGCTGCCCGAGTCTCGGGCCATTAAAGTCGCGGACGAACTTCGCCACGCCCCCACCATGGCTATAGCCCACCCGATGTTTGGCCATTAGTGGGCTATAGGCACCCCGACCAGCGGGAGCAAATTATTTAGCGTGGCTGTGCCCGTGGCCTATTTTTGGCACATGGAGGCCGCCCGCAAAGTTTCGTGCCATTCCTACTCCGGCGGACGAACTTCGCCCACGCCCCCCACCAAGGCTATAGCCCACCCGTTTTTTGGCCATTCGGGGGGTTTTGGCACCCCGACCTTCGGGCGCTAATTTTTTTGCGCGGCTGTGCCCGTGGCCTATTTTTGGCACACGGAGGCCGCCCGAAAAGTCTCGTGCCATTCCTAGACCGGCGGACGAACTTCGCCCACGCCCCCCACCAAGGCTATAGCCCACCCGATTTTTGGCCAATTTTCCGCAGGGGGGTTTTGGCAACCCGACCATCGGGCACTAATTTTTGGGCACGGCTGTGACCGTGGCCTATTCGTGGCACACGGAGGCCACCCGCAAAGTCTCGGGCCATTCCGAGTCCAGCTGACGAACTTCGCCCACGCCCCCCACCAAGGCTATAGCCCACCCGTTTTTGGCCATTTGGGGTTTGGCACCCAGACCGGCGCTAATTTTAGACACGGCTGTGCCCGTGGCCTATTTTGGCACCACGGAGGCGCCCCAAAGTCTCGGGCCATTCCGAGTCCGGCGGACGAACTTCGCCACGCCACCAAGGCTATAGCCCAGATTTTGGCCATTTTCCGCTGGGGTTTTGGCACCCGACCTTGGGCGCTAATTTTTGGGCGCTGTGCCCGTGGCCTATTTTTGGCACACGGAGCCGCCCGCAAAGTCTCGTGCCATTCCTAGTCCAGGACGAACTTCGCCACGCCCGCCAAGGCTATAGCCCACCCGTTTTTGGCCATTTGGGAGGTTTTGGCACCCGACCTTCGGGCACTAATTTTAGCGCGGCTGTGCCCGTGGCCTATTTTGGCACACGGAGCCGCCCGCAAGTCTCGTGCCATTCCTAGTCTGGCGGACGAACTTCGCCGACGCCCCCACCAAGGCTATAGCCCACCCGATTTTTGGCCATTTTTCCGCTGGGGGGTTTTGGTACCCCGACCTTCGGGCGCTAATTTTTGGGCGCGCTGTGCCCGTGGCCTATTTCTGGTACACGGAGGCCGCCCGCAAAGTCTCGGGCCATTCCGAGTCCGGCGGACGAACTTCGCCCACGCCCCCCACCAAGGCTATAGCCGACCCGTTTTTTGGCCATTTGGGGCGTTATGGCACCCCGACCTTCGGGAGCTAATTTTTGGGCGCGGCTGTGCCCGTGGCCTATTTTAGGCACACGGAGGCCGTCCGCAAAGTCTCGGGGCATTCCGAGTCCGGCGGACGAACTTCGCCCACGCCCCCCACCAAGGCTATAGCCCACCCGTTTTTTGGCCATTTGGGGGGTTTTGGCACCCCGAGCGTCGGGCGCTAATTTTTGGGCGCGGCAGTGCCCGTGGCCTATTTTTGGCACTCGGAGGCCGCCCGCAAAGTCTCGTGCCATACCTAGTCCGGCGGACGAACTTCGCCCACGCCCCCCACCAAGGCTATAGCCCACCCGATTTTTGGCCATTTTTCCGCAGGGGGGTTTTGGCAACCCGACCTTCGGGAGCTAATTTTTGGGCGCGGCTCTGACCGTGGCCTATTCGTCGCACACGGAGGCCACCCGCAAAGTCTCGGGCCATTCCGAGTCCAGCAGACGAACTTCGCCCACGCCCCCCACAAAGGCTATAGCCCACCCGTTTTTTGGCCATTTCGGGCGTTATGGCACCCCGACCTTCGGGAGCTAATTTATGGGTGCAACTGAGCCCGTGGCCTATTTTTGGCACACGGAGGCCACCCGCAAAGTCTCGGGCCATTCCGAGTCCGGCGGACGAACTTCGCCCACCCCCCCACCAAGGCTATAGCCCACCCATTTTTTGGCCATTTGGGGGGTTTTGGCACCCCGACCTTCGGGTGCTAATTTTGGGCGCGGCGTTGCCCGTGGCCTATTTTTGGCACACGGAGGCCGTCCGCAAAGTCTCGGACCATTCCGAGTCCGGCGGACGAACGTCGCGCACGCCCCCCACCAAGGCTATAGCCCACCCGATTTTTGGCCATTTTTCCGCTGGGGGGTTTTGGCACCCCGACCTTCGGGTACTAATTTTTGGGCGCGGCTATGCCCGTGGCCTATTTTTGGCACACAGAGGCCGTCCGCAAAGTCTCGAACCATTCCGAGTCCGGCGGACAAACTTCGCCCACGCCCCCCACCAAGGCTATAGCCCACCCGTTTTTTGGCCATTTGGGGGGTTTTGGCACCCCGACCTTCGGGCACTAATTTTTGGGCGCGGCTGTGCCCGTGGCCTATTTTCCCAGCACGGAGGCCGCCCGCAAAGTCTCGTGCCATTCCTAGTCCGGCGGACGAACTTCGCCCACGCCCCCCACCAAGGCTATAGCCCACCCGATTTTTGGCCATTTTTCCGCTGGGGGGTTTTGGCACCCCGACCTTCGGGCGCTAATTTTTGGGCGCGCTGTGCCCGTGGCCTATTTCTGGCACACGGAGGCCGCCCGCAAAGTCTCGGGCCATTCCGAGTCCGGCGGACGAACTTCGCCCACGCCCCCCACCAAGGCTATAGCCCACCCGTTTTTTGTCCATTTGGGGAATTTTGGTACCCCGACCTTCGGGTGCTAATTTTTGGGCCCGGCAGTGCCCGTGGCCTATTCTTGGAACACGGAGGCCATCCGTAAAGTCTCGGGCCATTCCGAGTCCGGCGGACGAACCGCCACGCCCCCACAAGGCTATAGCCGACCGTTTTTGGCCATTTGGGGGTTATGGCACCCGACCTTCGGGAGCTAATTTTTGGGCGGCTGTGCCCGTGGCCTATTTTGGCACACAGAGGCCATCCGCAAAGTCTCGGACCATTCCGAGTCAGAGGCGGACAAACTTGCGCCCCCAGGCTATAGCGACCGTTTTTGGCCATTTGGGGGTTATGGCACCCGACCTTCAAGGAGCTAATTTTTGGGCGCGGCTGTGCCCGTGGCCTATTTTTGGCACACAGAGGCCGTCCGCAAAGTCTCGGACCATTCCGACTCCGGCGGACAAACTTCGCCCACGCCCCCCACCAAGGCTATAGCCCACCCGTTTTTTGGCCATTTGGGGGGTTTTGGCACCCCGACCTTCGGGCACTAATTTTTGGGCGCGGCTGTGCCCAGGGCCTATTTTTGGCACAGGTGGGCCGCCCGCAAAGTCTCGTGCCATTCCTAGACCGGCGGACGAACTTCGCCCACGCCCCCCACCAAGGCTATAGCCGACCCGTTTTTTGGCCATTTGGGGCGTTATGGCACCCCGACCTTCGGGTGCTAATTTTTGGGCGCGGCTGTGCCCGTCGCCTATTTTTGGCACACGGAGGCCGTCCGCAAAGTCTCGGGCCATTCCGAGTCCGGCGGATGAACTTCGCCCACGCCCCCCACCAAGGCTATAGCCCACCCGTTTTTTGGCCATTTGGGGGGTTTTGGCACCCCGAGCTTCGGGCGCTAATTTTTGGGCGCGGCTGTGCCCGTGGCCTATTTTTGGCACAAGGAGGCCGCCCCCAAAGTCTCGGGCCATTCCGAGTTTGGCGGACGAACTTCGCCCACGCCCCCCACCAAGGCTATAGCCCACCCGATTTTTGGCCATTTTTCCGCTGGGGGGTTTTGGCACCCCGACCTTCGGGCGCTAATTTTTGGGCGCGGCTGTGACCGTGGCCTATTTGTAAGCACCTGGAGGCCACCATAGTCTCGGGCCATTCCGAGTCCAGCAGGCGAACTTCGCCACGCCCCCACAAAGGCTATAGTCCACCGTTTTTGGCCATTTGGGGTTTTGGCACCAGACTTGGTGCTAATTTTTAGGCGCCGCTGTGCCCGTGGCCTATTTTTGACACACGGAGGCCGCCCCAAAGTCTCGTGCCATTCCTAGACCAGCGGAGAACTTAGCCCACACCCCCACCAACGCTTATAGCCCACCCGATTTTTGGCCATTTTTCCGCTGGGGGTTTGGCACCCGACCTTGGGCGCTAATTTTTGGGCGCTGTGCCCGTGGCCTATTCTGGCACGGAGGCCGTCCGCAAAGTCTCGGGCCTTTCCGAGTCAGACGAACCCACGCCCCCCACAAGGCTATAGCCCACCCGTTTTTGGCCATTTGGGGGTTTGGCACCCCGACCTTGGGCGCTAATTTTGGACACGGCAGTGCCCGTGGCTATTTTGGCACACAGAGGCCGCCCCCAAAGTCTCGGGCCATTCGAGTCCGGCGGACGAACCGCCCGCCCCACCAAGGCTATAGCCCACCCGATTTTTGGCCATTTTTCGCTGGGGTTTTGGCACCCGACCTTCGGGTGCTAATTTTTGGCGGCTATGCCCGTTTCTATTTTGGCACACGGAGGCCGCCACGCAAAGTCTCGGGCCATTCCGAGTCCAGTGAACTTCTCCCATGCCCCCACCAAGGCTATAGTCCACCCGTTTTTGGCCATTTTCGCTGGGGGTTTTGGCACCCCCGACCTTCAGCGCTAATTTTGTAGCGCGGCTGTGTCCTATTTTTGGCAAGCGGAGGCCACCGCAAAGTCTCGGGCCATTCAAGTCCGTGGACCGAACTTCCGCCCGCCACCCCCCACCAAGGCTATAGCCCACCGTTTTTGGCAATTTGGGGGTTTTGGTACCCCTGACCTTTGGGCGCTAATTTTTGGCGCGGCTGTGCCCGTGGCCTATTTTGGCACACGGAGGCCGCCCCCAAAGTCTCGGGCCATTCGAGTCCGGCAGACGAACTTCGCCACGCCCCCACCAAGGCTATAGCCCACCCGTTTTTGGCCATTTGGGGGTTTTGGCACCCCGACCTTGGGCACTAATTTTAGGTTCAGCTGTATGCCCGTGGCCTTTTGGCACATGGAGCCGCCCGCAAAGTCTCGGGCCATTCCAGTCAATGGACGAACTTCGCCGCCCCCCAAGGCTATAGCCCACCGATTTTTGCCCATTTTCCGCTGGGGTTTTGGCACCCGACCTTGAGCGCTAATTTTTGGGGCGGCTATGCCCGTGGCCTATTTTTGGCAAGTGGAGGCGCTCGCAAACTCTCGGGCCATTCGATTCGGCCGAACCGCCCCCAAGGCTATAGCCCACCGATTTTGGCCGTTTGGGGTTTTGGCACCCAAAGGCTTGGGTGCTAATTTTTGGCGCTGACTGTGCCCGTGGCTATTTTGGCACCACGGAGGCCGCCACAAAGTCTCGGGCCATTCCGAGACCGAGGCGGATGAACCATGCGCCCCCCGAGGCTATAGCCCCTCGATTTTGGCCATTTTTCTGCTGGGGTTTTGGCACCCCGACCTTCAGGCGCAAATTTTAGTGCGGCTATAGCCGTGGCCCAGCCACGGAGGCCGCCCCAAAGTCTCGGCCATTCCGAGTCCGGCGGACGAACTTCGCCTGACCCCCACAGGCTATAGCCCACCCGTTTTTGGCCATTTGGGGTTTTGGCACCCCGACCTTGGAGCGCTAATTTTGGTGCGGCTGTGGCCTATTTCCAGCACACGGAGGCCGACCGCAAAGTCTCGGGCCATTCCGAGTCCGGCGGACGAACCCGCCCCCCACAAAGGCTATAGCCCACCCGATTTTTGCCCTTTTTTCCGCTGGGGTTTTGGCTTTCCCGACCTTCGGATGCTAATTTTGGCTATGCCGTGGCCTATTTTGGACCACGGAGGCCGCCCCCAAAGTCTCGGGCCATTCCGAGTCCGGCGGACGAACTTCGCCCACGGCCCCCACCAAGGCTATAGCCCACCCATTTTTTGGCCATTTGGGGGGTTTTGGCACCCCGACCTTCGGGCGCTAATTTTTGGGCGCGGCTGTGCCCGTGGCCTATTTTTGGCACACGGAGGCTGCCCCCAAAATCTCGGGCCATTCCGAGTCCGGCGGACGAACTTCGCCCACGCCCCCCACCAAGGCTATAGCCCACCCAATTTTTGGCCTTTTTTCCGCTGGGGGGTTTTGGCACCCCGACCTTCGGGAGCTAATTTTTGGGCGCGGCTATGGCCGTGGGCTTTTTTGGCACATGGAGGCCGCCCGCAAATTCTCGGGCCATTCCGACTCCGGCGGATGAACTCCGCCCACGCCCCCCGCCAAGGCTATAGCCCACCCGAGTTTTGGCCATTTGGGGGGTTTTGGCACCCTGACCGTCGGGCGCTAATTTTTGGGCTCGGCTGTGCCCGTGGCCTATTTTGGCCACGGAGCCGCCCCGCAAAGTCTCGGGCCATTCCGAGTCCAGGCGGACGAACCATGCGCAACCCACCAAGGCTACAGCCCACCCGATTTTTGGCCATTTTTCCGCTGGGGGTTTTGGCACCCGACCCGGGCGCGGCTGTGCCCGTGGCCTATTTTAGTACGGAGGCCGCCCAAAGTCTCGGGCCATTCCGAGGTCAGCGGACGAACTTTGCCACGCCCCCAACCAAGGCTATTGCCCACCCGTTTTTGGCCATTTTCCGCTGGGGGTTTTGGCACTAACCTTGGTGCTAATTTTTGAATGGCTGTCCCGTGGCCTATTTTTTTGGAGGCCGCCCGCAAAGTCTCGGGCCATTCCGCGTCCAGCGGACGAACTTCGGCCACGCCCCCCACCAAGGCTATAGCCCACCCGTTTTTTGGCCATTTGGGGGGTTTTGGTACCCTGACATTCGGGTGCTAATTTTGGGGCGCGGCGGTGCCCGTGGCCTATTTTTGGCACACGGAGGCCGCCCGCAAAGTCTCGGGCCATTCCGAGTCCGGCGGACAAACTTCGCCCATGCCCCCCACCAAGGCTATAGCCCACCCGATTTTTGGCCATTTTTCCGCTGGGGGGTTTTGGCACCCCGACCTTCGGGCGCGGCTGTGGCCATGGCCTATTTTTGGCACACGGAGGCCACCAGCAAAGTCTCAGGCCATTCCGAGTCCGGCGGACGAACTTTGCCCACGCCCCCAACCAAGTCTATAGCACACCCGTTTTTTGGCCATTTTTCCGCTGGGGGGTTTTGGCACCCCAACCTTCGGGTGCTAATTTTTGGGCGCGGCTGTGCCCGTGGCCTATTTTTGGCACACGGAGGCCGCCAGCAAAGTCACGGGCCATTCCGAGTCCGGCGGACGAACTTCGCCCACGCCCCCCACCAAGGCTATAGCCCACCCGTTTTTTGCCCATTCGGAGGGTTTTGGCACCCCGACCGTCGGGCGCTAATTTTTTTGCGCGGCTGCGCCCGTGGCCTATTTTTGGCACACGGAGGCTGCCCGCAAAGTCTCGGGCCATTCCGAGTCCGGCGGACGAACTGCGCCCACGCCCCCCACCAAGGCTATAGCCCACCCGATTTTTGGCCATTTGGGGGGTTTTGGCACCCCGACCTTCAGGCGCTAATTTTTGGGCGCGGCTGTGCCCGTGCCCTATTTTTGGTACATGGAGGCCGCCTGCAAAGTCTCGGGCCATTCCAAGTCCGGCGGACGAACTTTGCCCACGCTCCCCACCAAGGCTATCGCCCACCCGTTTTTTGGCCATTTTTCCGCTGGGGGCTTTTGGCACCCCGACCTTCGGGTGCTAATTTTTGGGCGCGGCTATGCCCGTGGCCTATTTTTAACACAGCACGGACGCCGCATTCTCGGGCCATTCAAGTCCAGTGGACGAACTTAGCCACGCCTCCACCAAGGCTATAGCCCACCCGATTTTTGGCCATTTTTTTCAGCTGGGGTTTTGGCACATGACCGTCGGGCACTAATTTTTGGGTATGGCTATGCCTGTGGCCTATTTTGGCTGAGGCCGCCCGCAAAGTCTCGGGCCATTCCCGAGTCCGGCGGACGAACCTTCGCCCCCCACCAAGGCTATAGCCCACCGTTTTTGGCCATTTGGGGGTTTGGCACCCCCGACCTTGGGCGCTAATTTTTGGGCGCGGCTATGCCCGTGGCCTATGTTTAACACAGGAGACTGCCGCAAAGTCTCGAGCCATTCCGGAGTCAGGCGGACTAACGCCCGCCCCCACCAAGCCTATGGTCCACCGGTTTTGGCCATTTGTGGGGTTTTGGCACCACGACCTTGGGTGGTAATTTTAGTGCGGCTGTGCCCATGGCCTATTTTGGCACGGAGGCGCCCGCAATGTCTCGGACCATTCCGAGTCAGGGCGAACCATGCACGCCCCCACCAAGGCTATAGCCCACCGATTTTGGCCATTTTTCCGCTGGGGGTTTTGGCACCCAGGGCGCTAATTTTTGGGTGCGGCTATGCCCGTGGCCTATTTTTGGCACACGGAGGCCGCCCGCAAATTCTCGGGCCATTCCGAGTCCGGCGGACGAACTTCGGCCACGCCCCCCACGAAGGCTGTAGTCCACCTGTTTTTTCGCCATTTGTGCGGTTTTGGCACCCCGAAATTCGGGTGCTAATTTTTGGGCGCAGCTGTGCCCGTGGCCTATTTTTGTCACACGGAGGCCACCCGCAAAGTCTCGGGCCATTCCGAGTCCGGCGGACGAACTTCGCTCAGGCCCCCACCAAGGCTATAGCCCACCCGTTTTTACTTGCCAGGGTTTTGCACCCGACCTTGGACGCTAAATTTTGGGCAGCTATGCCGTGGCCTATTTTTACGGAGCCGCTTGCAAAGTCTCGTGCCATTCCTAGTCCAGTGGACGAACTTCTCCACGCCCCCACCAGGCTATAGCCCACCGAATTTTGGCCATTTTCCGCTGGGAGGTTTTGGCACCCGACCTTCAGGAGCTAATTTTGGGCGGGGCTGTGCCCGTGGCTATTTTGGCACGGAGGCTGCCGCCAAAGTCTCGGAGCCATTCCGAGTCCAGGACGAACTTACGCCCCCACCAAGGCTATAGCCCACCCGTTTTTGGCCATTTGGGGGGTTTTGGCACCCAGAACCTAATTTTTGGGCGCGGCTGTGCCCTGGTCCTATTTTGGCACATGGAGCCGCCGCAAAGTCTCGGGCTATTCCGAGTCCGGGACGAACTTATGCGCCACGCCCCCACCAAGGCTATAGCCCACCCGATTTTTGGCCATTTTTCCAGGGGTTTTGGCACCTTTTGAACTTTGGAGTACTAATTTTTGGGAGGCGGCTGTGCCCGTGGCCTATTTTGGCACACGGGAGGCCGCCGCAAAGTCTCGGCCCATTCCGAGTCCGAGGCGGGCGAACTTACGCCCCCACCAAGGCTATAGCCCACCGATTTTTGGCCATTTTCCGCTGGGGTTTGTTTTGGCACCCGAACTTTAGTACTAATTTTTGGGCGGCTGTGCCCGTGGCCTATTTTTGGCACCTGGAGGCCCCCACAAAGTCGGGCCATTCAGTCGGGCGGACAAACCTTCGGCCACGCCCCCAGGCTATAGCCCTGAGTTTTTGTCCATTTGGGGGTTTTGGCACCCGACCTTGCTAATTTTTGGCGCGGCTGTGCCGTGGCCTATTTTGGCACACAGGCTGCCCGCAAAGTGTCGTGCCATTCCTAGTAGTAGGATATAGCCCACCCGTTTTTGGCCATTCCGCTGGGAGGATTTGGCATCCCCGACCTTGTGCTAACCGCCTCGGGCCGCAGACCACGCCCCACAAGGCTATAGCCCACCCGATTTTTTGCCCATGGGGCTTTGGTACCCAGGACCTTGGGCACTAATTTTTAGGCGCGGCTGTGCCGTGGCCTATTTTGGCACATGGAGGCTGTCCGCAAAGTCTCGGGCCATTCCGAGTCCGAGCGGAGGAACTTCGCCACGCCCCCACGAAGGCTATAGCCCACCGTTTTTAGCCATTTCGGGGTTTTGGCACCCGACCTTGGGCGCTAATTTTAGTGCGGCTGGGCCCATGGCCTATTTTGCACCACGGGCGGCGCGCAAAGTCTCGGGCAATTCCGAGTCCGGCGGACGAACTTCGCCCACGCCCCCCACCAAGGCTATAGCCCACCCGGTTTTTGGCTATTTGGGGGGTTTTGGCACCCCGACCTTTGGGCACTAATTTTTTAGTGCGGCTGTGACCATGGCCTATTTTTGGCACATGGTGGCCGCCCGCCAAGTCTCGGACCATTCCGAGTCCGGCGGACGAACTTCGCCCACGCCCCCCACCACGGCTATAGCCCACCCGATTTTTGGCCATTTTTCCAGGATTTTGGCACCCGACCGGGCACTAATTTTTAGGCGGCTGTGCCGTGGCCTATTTTTGGGAGGCCCCCACAAAGTCGCGGGCCATTCCAGTCGGGCGGACAAACTTCCCGCCCCCACCAAGGCTATAGCCCACCAGTTTTTGTCCATTTGGGGGTTTTGGCACCCGACCTTCGGGGGCTAATTTTTGGCGACTGTGCCCGTGGCTATTCTGGCACGGGCCGCCCGTAAAGTCTCGGGCCATTCCGAGTCAGTAGACGAACCGCCACGCCCCCACCAAGGCTATAAGCGCACCCGATTTTGGCCATTTTCCGCAGGATTTTAGCACCCGACCTTGGGCACTAATTTTTGGCGCGGCTGTGCCCGTGGCCTATTTTGGCACCACGGAGGCCCCCACAAAGTCGCGGGCCATTCCGGGCCGGGCGGACAAACTTACGCCCCCACCAAGGCTATAGCCCACAGTTTTTGTCCATTTGGGGGTTTGGCACCCGACCTTCAGGCGTAATTTTGGTGGCGGCTGTACCCGTGGCCTATTTTGGCACCTGGAGGCCACCGCAAAGTGTCGTGCCAATCCTAGTCCGGTGGACGAACTTCGCCGCACCAAGGCTATAGCCCCACCGATTTTGGCCATTTTCCGCTGGGGTTTTGGCACCCGACCTTGGCGCTAATTTTTAGACACGCTGTGCCCGTGGCCTATTTCTGGCACGGAGCGCCCGCAAAGTCTCGGGTCATTCCGAGTCAGTGGACGAACCGCCACGCCCCACCAAGGCTATAGCCCACCCATTTTTGGCCATTTTCGCTGGGGGTTTTGGCACCCCAACCTTGGTGCTAATTTTTGAGCGGCTGTGCCGTGGCCTATTTTAACACGGAGGCCGCCCGCAAAGTCTCGGGCCATTCCCAGTCAGCGGACGAACTTCGCCCACGCCCCCCACCAAGGCTATAGCCCACCCGTTTTTTGGCCATTTGGGGGGTTTTGGCACCCTGACCTTCGGGCGCTAATTTTTGGGCACGGCTGCGCCTGTGTTCTATTTTTGGCACACGGAGGCCGCCCGCAAAGTCTCGGGCCATTCGAGTCAGTGAGAACCGCCCGCCCCCACCAAGGCTATAGCCCACCCGATTTTTGGAAATTTTTCCGCGAGGGGGTTTTGGCCCCCCAACCTTCGGGCAAGGCTGTGCCCGTGGCCTATTTTTGGCACACGGAGGCCGCCCGCAAAGTCTCGGGCCATTCCGAGCCCGGCAGACGAACTTTCCCCACGCCCCCAACCAAGGCTATAGCCCACCCGTTTTTTGGCCATTTTTCGGCTGGGGGGTTTTGGCACCCCAACCTTCGGGTGCTAATTTTTGGATGCGGCTGTGCCCGTGGCCTAATTTTGGTACACGGAGGCCGCCCGTAAAGTCTCGGGCCATTCCGAGTCCGGCGGACGAACTTCGCCCACGCCCCCCACCAAGGCTATAGCCCACCCGTTTTTTGGCCATTTGGGGGGTTTTGGCACCCCGACCTTCGTGCGCTAATTTTTGGGCGCGGCTATGCCCGTGGCCTATTTTTGGCACACGGAGGCCGCCAGCAAAGTCTTGGGCCATTCCGAGTCCAGCGGACGAACTTCGCCCACGCCCCCCACCAAGGCTATAGCCCACCCGTTTTTTGGCCATTTGGGGGGTTTTGGCACCCCGACCTTCGGGCGCTAATTTTTGGGCGCGGCTGTGCCCGTGGCCTATTTTTGGCACACGGAGGCCGCCAGCAAAGTCTTGGGCCATTCCGAGTCCAGCGGACGAACTTCGCCCACGCCCCCCACCAAGGCTATAGCCCACCCGTTTTTTGGCCATTTGGGGGGTTTTGGCACCCTGACCTTCGGGCGCTAATTTTTGGGCGCGGCTGTGCCCGTGGCCTATTTTTGCCACACGGATGCTGCCCGCAAAGTCTCGGGCCATTCCGAGTCCGGCGGACGAACTTCGCCCACGCCCCCCACCAAGGCTATAGCCCACCCGATTTTTGGCAATTTTTTCGTAAGGGGGTTTTGGCACCCCAACCTTCGGGCAAGGCTGTGCCCGTGGCCTATTTTTGGCACACGGAGGCCGCCCGCAAAGTCTCGGGCCATTCCGAGTCCGGCGGACGAACTTTGCCCACGCCCCCAACCAAGGCTATAGCCCACCCGTTTTTTGGCCATTTTTCCGCTGGGGGGTTTTGGCACCCCAACCTTCGGGTGCTAATTTTTGGGCGCGGCTGTTCCCGTGGCCTATTTTTGGCACACGGAGGCCGCCCGCAAAGTCTCGGGCCATTCCGAGTCCGGCTGACGAACTTCGCCCACGCCCCCCACCAAGGCTATAGCCCACCCGGTTTTTGGCCATTTTTCCGCTGGGGGATTTTGGCACCCCGAACTTCGGGTGCTAATTTTTTGGCGCGGCTGTGCCCGTGGCCTAATTTTGGCACACGTAGGCCGTCCGCAAAGTCTCGGGCCATTCCGAGTCCGGACGAACCACGCCCCCACCAAGGCTATAGCCCACCCGTTTTTTGGCCATTTGGGGGGTTTTGGCACCCTGACCTTCGGGCGCTAGTTTTTGGGCACGGCTGTGCCCGTGGCCTATTTTTGGCACACAGATGCTGCCCGCAAAGTCTCGGGCCATTCCGAGTCCGGCGGACGAACTTCGCCCACGCAACCGACCAAGGCTAAAGCCCACCCGATTTTTGGCCATTTTTCCGCTGGGGGGTTTTGTTTACCCCGACCTTCGGGCCCGGCTGTGCCCGTGGCCTATTTTTGGCACACGGAGGCCGCCCGCAAAGTCTCGGGCCATTCCGAGTCCGGCGGACGAACTTAGACAACGCACCCAACCAAGGCTATAGCCCACCGTTTTTGGCCATTTGGGGGTTTTGGCACCTGACCTTGGGCGCTTATTTTTGGCGCGGCTGTGCCCGTGGCCTATTTGGCCACGGAGGCCGCCAGCAAAGTCTTGGGCCATTCCGAGGTCAGCGGACGAACCACGCCCCCACCAAGGCTATAGCCCACCGTTTTTGGCCATTTGGGGTTTGGCACCCGACCTACGTGCGCTAATTTTTGGGCGCGGCTGTGCCCGTGGCCTATTTTTGGCACAGGCCGCCAAGCAAAGTCTCGGGCCATTCCGAGTCAGTGACGAACTTTGCCCCACGCCCCAACCAAGGCTATAGCCCACCCGTTTTTGGCCATTTTCCGCTGGGTGGTTTGGCACCCAACCTTGGGTAATAATTTTTGGGCGCGGCTGTGACCGTGGCCTATTTTACCAGGCCGCCCGCAAAGTCTCGGGCCATTCCGAGTCCGGCGGACGAACTTTGCCCACGCCCCCAACCAAGGCTATAGCCCACCCGTTTTTTGGCCATTTGGGGGGTTTTGGCACCCTGACCTTCGGGCGCTAATTTTTGGGCGCGGCTGTGCCCGTCGCCTATTTTTGGCACACGGAGGCCGCCAGCAAAGTCTTGGGCCATTCCGAGTCCAGCGGACGAACTTCGCCCACGCCCCCCACCAAGGCTATAGCCCACCCGTTTTTTTGCCATTTGGGGGGTTTTGGCACCCCGACCTTCGTGCGCTAATTTTTGGGCGCGGCTATGCCCGTGGCCTATTTTTGGCACACGGAGGCCGCCAGCAAAGTCTCGGGCCATTCCGAGTCCGGCGGACGAACTTTGCCCACGCCCCCAACCAAGGCTATAGCCCACCCGTTTTTTGGCCATTTTTCCGCTGGGGGGTTTTGGCACCCCACCCTTCGGGTGCTAATTTTTGGATGCAACTGTGCCCGTGGCCTATTTTTGGCACACGGAGGCCGCCCGCAAAGTCTCGGGCCATTCCGAGTCCAGCGGACGAACTTTGCCCACGCCCCCAACCAAGGCTATTGCCCACCCGTTTTTTGGCCATTTTTCCGCTGGGGGGTTTTGGCACCCCAACCTTCGGGTGCTAATTTTTGGACGCGGCTGTGCCCGTGGCCTATTTTTGGCACACGGAGGCCGCCCGCAAAGTCTCGGGCCATTCCGTGTCCAGCGGACGAACTTCGGCCACGCCCCCCACCAAGGCTATAGCCCACCCGTTTTTTGGCCATTTGGGGGGTTTTGGCACCCTGACCTTCGGGCGCTAATTTTTGGGTACGGCTGTGCCCGTGGCCTATTTTTGGCACACGGATGCTGCCCGCAAAGTCTCGGGCCATTCCGAGTCCGGCGGACGAACTTCGCCCACGCCCCCCACCAAGGCTATAGCCCACCCGATTTTTGGCACTTTTTCCGCTGGGGGGTTTTGGCACCCCGACCTTCGGACAAGGCTGTGCCCGTGGCCTATTTTTGGCACACGGAGGCCGCCCGCAAAGTCTCGGGCCATTCCGAGTCCGGCGGACGAACTTTGCCCCCAACCACGGCTATAGCCCACCCGATTTTTGGCCATTGTTACGCTGGTGGGTTTTGGCTGCCGCTCCTTCGGGTGCTAATTTTTGGGCGCGGCTGTTCCCGTGGCCTATTTTTGGCACACGGAGGCCGCCCGCAAAGTCTCGGGCCATTCCGAGTCCGGCTGACGAACTTCGCCCACGCCCCCCACCAAGGCTATTGCCCACCCGGTTTTTGGCCATTTTTCCGCTGGGGGATTTTGGCACCCCGAACTTCGGGTGCTAATTTTTTGGCGCGGCTGTGCCCGTGGCCTAATTTTGGCACACGTAGGCCGTCCGCAAAGTCTCGGGCCATTCCGAGTCCGGCGGACGAACTTCGCCCACGCCCCCCACCAAGGCTATAGCCCACCCGTTTTTTGGCCATTTGGGGGGTTTTGGCACCCCGACCTTCGTGCGCTAATTTTTGGGCGCGGCTATGCCGGTGGAATATTTTTGGCACACGGAGGCTGCCAGGAAAGTCTTGGGCCATTCCGAGTCCAGCGGACGAACTTCGCCCACGCCCCCCACCAAGGCTATAGCCCACCCGTTTTTTGGCCATTTGGGGGGTTTTGGCACCCTGACCTTCGGGTGCTAATTTTTGGGCGCGGCTGTGCCCGTGGCCTATTTTTGTCACACGGATGCTGCCCGCAAGTCTCGGGCCATTCCGAGTCCGGCGGACGAACTTTGCCCACGCCCCCCACCAAGGCTATAGCCCACCCGTTTTTTGGCCATTTGGGGGGTTTTGGCACCCTGACCTTCGGGCGCTAATTTTTGGGCGTGGCTGTGCCTGTGATCTATTTTTGGCACACGGAGGCCGCCCGCAAAGTCTCGGGCCATTCCGAGTACGCCCCCCACCAAGGCTATAGCCCACCCGATTTTGGCAATTTTCCGCTGGGGGTTTTGGCACCCGACCTTCGGGCAAGGCTGTGCCCGTGGCCTATTTTGGCCGCCCGGAAAGTCTCGGGCCATTACGAGTCCGGCGGACGAACTTTGCCCGCCCCAACCAAGGCTATAGCCCACCGTTTTTGGCCATTTTCCGCTGGGTTTTGTTTGCTTTTAACCTTGATTGCTAATTTTTTTGATTGGCCTATTTTTGCCTGAAGTCTCGGGCCATTCGAGTCCGGCTGACGAACTTTGCCTACGCCCCCCACCAAGGCTATTGCCCACCCGGTTTTTGGCCATTTTTACGCTTTTGGCACCCCGGGTGCTAATTTTTAAGCGGCTGTGCCCGTGGCCTAATTTTGGCACACGGAGGCCGCCCGCAAAGTCTCGGGCCATTCCGAGTCCGGCGGACGAACTTTGCCCACGCCCCCAACCAAGGCTATAGCCCACCCGTTTTTTGGCCATTTTTCCGCTGGGGGGTTTTGGCACCCCAACCTTCGGGTGCTAATTTTTGGACGCGGCTGTGCCCGTGGTCTATTTTTGGCACACGGAGGCTGCCCGCAAAGTCTCGGGCCATTCCGAGTCCGGCGGACGAACTTTGCCCACGCCCCCCACCAAGGCTATAGCCCACCCGTTTTTTGGCCATTTGGGGGGTTTTGGCACCCTGACCTTCGGGCGCTAATTTTTGGGCGTGGCTGTGCCTGTGATCTATTTTTGGCACACGGAGGCCGCCCGCAAAGTCTCGGGCCATTCCGAGTCCAGACGAACCGCCCCCACCAAGGCTATAGCCCACCCGATTTTGGCAATTTTCCGCTGGGGTTTTGGCACCCGACCTTGGGCAAGGCTGTGCCGTGGCCTATTTTTGGCACACGGAGGCCGCCCGCAAAGTCTCGGGCCATTCGAGTCAGCGGACGAACTTTGCCACGCCCAACCAAGGCTATAGCCCACCCGTTTTTGGCCATTTTCCGCTGGGGGTTTTGGCTTCGAGTGCTAATTTTTGCGGCTGTTCCGTGGCCTATTTTTGGCACGGAGGCCGCGCATAAAGTCTCGGGCCATTCCGAGTCAGCGGACGAACTTCGCCCCCCACCAAGGCTATAGCCCACCCGATTTTTGGCAATTTTTCCGCTGGGGGGTTTTGGCACCCCGACCTTCGGGCAAGGCTGTGCCCGTGGCCTATTTTTGGCACACGGAGGCCGCCCGCAAAGTCTCGGGCCATTCCGAGTCCGGCGGACGAACTTTGCCCACGCCCCCAACCAAGGCTATAGCCCACCCGTTGTTTGGCCATTTTCCGCTGGGGGGTTTTGCTTTTAACCTTCGGGTGCTAATTTTTGGCGCGGCTGTTCCGTGGCCTATTTTTGGCACACGGAGGCCGCATAAATGTCGGGCCATTCCGAGTCCGGCGGACGAACTTCGCCCACGCCCCCCACCAAGGCTATAGCCCACCCGATTTTTGGCAATTTTTCCGCTGGGGGGTTTTGGCACCCCGACCTTCGGGCAAGGCTGTGCCCGTGGCCTATTTTTGGCACACGGAGGCCGCCCGCAAAGTCTCGGGCCATTCCGAGTCCGGCGGACGAACTTTGCCCACGCCCCCCACCAAGGCTATAGCCCACCCGTTTTTTGGCCATTTGGGGGGTTTTGGCACCCCGACCTTCGTGCGCTAATTTTTGGGTGCGGCTATGCCCGTGGACTATTTTTGGCACACGGAGGCCGCCAGCAAAGTCTTGGGCCATTCCGAGTCCAGCGGACGAACTTCGCCCACGCCCCCCACCAAGGCTATAGCCCACCCGTTTTTTGGCCATTTGGGGGTTTTGGCACCCTGACCTTCGGGTGCTAATTTTTGGGCGCGGCTGTGCCCGTGGCCTATTTTTGGCACACGGATGCTGCCCGCAAAGTCTCGGGCCATTCCGAGTCCGGCGGACGAACTTCGCCCACGCCCCCCACCAAGGCTATAACCCACCCGATTTTTGGCCATTTTTCCGCTGGGGGGTTTTGGCACCCCGACCTTCGGGCGCGGCTGTGCCCGTGGCTTATTTTTTGCACACGGAGGCCGCCTGCAAAGTCTCGGGCCATTCCGAGTCCGGCGGACGAACTTTACCCTCGCCCCCAACCAAGGCTATAGCCCACCCGTTTTTTGGCCATTTGGGGGGTTTTCGCACCCTGACCTTCGGGTGCTAATTTTTGGGCGCGGCTGTGCACGCGACCTATTTTTGGCACACGGAGGCCGCCCGCAAAGTCTCGGGCCATTCCGAGTCCGGCGGACAAACTTCGCCCACGCCCCCCACCAAGGCTATAGCCCACCCGATTTTTGGCCATTTTTCCGCTGGGGGGTTTTGGCACCCCGACCTTCGGGCGCTAATTTTTGGGCACGGATGTGCCCGTGGCCTATTTTTGTCACACGGAGGCCGCCCACAAAGTCTCGGGCCCTTCGGAGTCTGGCGGACAAACTTCGCCCACGCCCCCGAACAAGGCTATAGCCCACCCAATTTTTGGCCATTTTTGGGCGCGGCTGTGCCCGTGGCTTATTTTTGGCACACGGAGGCCGCCCGTAAAGTCTCGGGCCATTCCGAGTCCGGCGGACGAACTTCGCCCACGCCCCCCACCAAGGCTATAGCCCACCCGTTTTTTGGCCATTTGGGGGGTTTTGGCACCCCGACCTTCGGGCGCTAATTTTTGGGCAGGGCTGTGCCCGTGGCCTATTTGTGGGACTCGGAGGCCGCCCGCAAAGTCTCGGGCCATTCCGAGTCCGGCGGACGAACTTCGCCCACGCCCCCCACCAAGGCTATAGCCCACCCGTTTTTTGGCCATTTGGAGGGTTTTGGCACCCCGACCTTTGGGCGCTAATTTTTGTGCGCGGCTGACCCCTTGGCCTATTTTTGGCACACGGAGGCCGCCCGCAAAGTCTCGGGCCATTCCGAGTCCGGCGGACGAACTTCGCCCGCCCCCACCAAGGCTATAGCCCACCCGTTTTTGGCCATTTGGGGGTTTTGCACCTGACCTTGGGTGCTAATTTTTGCGGCTGTGTGACCTATTTTTGGCACACGGAGGCCGCCCGCAAAGTCTCGGGCCATTCCGAGTCGGCGGACAAACTTCGCCACGCCCCCACCAAGGCTATAGCCACCCGATTTTTGGCCATTTTTCGCTGGGGGTTTTGGCACCCGACCTTGGCGCTAATTTTGGAGCACGGATGTGCCCAGTGGCCTATTTTGTCACACGGAGGCCGCCCACAAAGTCTCGGGCCCTTGAGTCTGGCGGACAAACTTAGCCCACGCCCGAACAAGGCTATAGCCCACCCAATTTTGGCCATTTTGGGCGCGGCTGTGCCCGTGGCTTATTTTGGCACACGGAGCCGCCCGTAAAGTCTCGGGCCATTCCGAGTCCAGCGGGACGAACCTTCGCCCCCACCAAGGATAAAGCCCACCCGTTTTTTGGCCATTTGGAGGGTTTTGGCACCCCGACCTTTGGGCGCTAATTTTTGTGCGCGGCTGACCCCTTGGCCTATTTTTGGCACACGGAGGCCGCCCGCAAAGTCTCGGGCCATTCCGAGTCCGGCGGACGAACTTCGCCCACGCCCCCCACCAAGGCTATAGCCCACCCGTTTTTTGGCCATTTGGGGGGTTTTGGCACCCCGACCTTCGGGCGCTAATTTTTGGGCAGGGCTGTGCCCGTGGCCTATTTGTGGGACTCGGAGGCCGCCCGCAAAGTCTCGGGCCATTCCGAGCCCGGCGGACGAACTTCGCCCACGCCCCCCACCAAGGCTATAGCCCACCCGATTTTACCCATTTTTCCGCTGGGGGGTTTTGGCACCCCGAACTTCGGGCGCAAATTTTTGGGCGCGGCTGTGCCCGTGGCCGATTTTTGGCACACGGAGGCTGCCCGCAAAGTCTCGGGCCATTCCTCATCCGGCGGACAAACTTCGCCCACGCCCCCCACCAAGGCTTTAGCCCACCCGATTTTTGGCCATTTTTCCGCTGGGGGGTTTTGGCACCCCGACCTTCGGGCGCTAATTTTTGGGCAGGGCTGTGCCCGTGGCCTATTTGTGGGACACGGTGGCCGCCCGCAAAGTCTCGGGCCATTCCGAGTCCGGCGGACGAACTTCGCCCACGCCCCCCACCAAGGCTATAGCCCACCCGATTTTTGGGCATTTTTCCGCTGGGGGGTTTTGGCACCCCGACCATCGGGCGCTAATTTTTGGTTGCAGCTATGCCCGTGGCCTATTTTTGGCACACGGAGGCCACCCCCAAAGTCTCGGGCCATTCCGAGTCCGGCGGACGAACTTCGCCCACGCCCCCCACCAAGGCTATAGCCCACCCGTTTTTTGGCCATTTGGAGGGTTTTGGCACCCCGACCTTTGGGCGCTAATTTTTGTGCGCGGCTGACCCCTTGGTCTATTTTTGGCACATGGAGGCCGCCCGCAAAGTCTCGGGCCATTCCGAGTCCGGCGGACGAACTTCGCCCACGCCCCCCACCAAGGCTATAGCCCACCCGTTTTTTGGCCATTTGGGGGTTTTGGCACCCCGACCTTCGGGCGCTAATTTTTGGGCGTGGCTGGGCCCGTGGCCTATTTTTTGCACACGGAGGCCGCCCGCAAAGTCTCGGGCCATTCGAAGTCTGGCGGACGAACTTCGCCCACGCCCCCGAACAAGGCTATAGCCCACCCATTTTTTGGCCATTTTTCCGCTGGGGGGTTTTGGCACCCCAACCTTCGGGTGCTAATTTTTCGGTACGGCTGTTCCCGTGGCCTATTTTTGGCACACGGAGGCCGCCCGCAAAGTCTCGGGCCATTCCGAGTCCGGCTGACGAACTTCGCCCACGCCCCCCACCAAGGCTATAGCCCACCCGTTTTTTGGCCATTTGGGGGTTTTGGCACCCCGACCTTCGGGCGCTAATTTTTGGGCGTGGCTGGGCCCGTGGCCTATTTTTGGCACACGGAGGCCGCCCGCAAAGTCTCGGGCCATTCGAAGTCTGGCGGACGAACTTCGCCCACGCCCCCGAACAAGGCTATAGCCCACCCATTTTTTGGCCATTTTTCCGCTGGGGGGTTTTGGCACCCCGACATTCGGGCGCTAATTTTTGGGCGCGGCTATGCCCGTGGCCTATTTTTGGCACACGGAGGCCGCCCCCAATGTCTCGGGCCATTCTGAGTCCGGCGGACGAACTTCGCCCCCCACCAGGGCTATAGCCCACCCGTTTTTGGCCATTTGGGGGTTTTGGCACCCCGACCTTCGGAGGCTAATTTTTGTCTTGGCTGAGCCCGTGGCCTATTTTTGGCACACGGAGGCCGCCCCATAAAGTCTCGGGCCATTCCGAGTCCAGGCGGACGAACTTCGCCACGCCCCCCACCAAGGCTATAGCCCACCCGTTTTTGGCCATTTGGGGGTTTTGGCACCTGACCTTGGGCGCTAATTTTTGGGCGCGGCTGTGCCCATGACCTATTTTGGCACACGGAGGCCGCCCGCAAAGTCTCGGGCCATTCCGAGTCCGCCACGCCCCCCACCTACGCTATTGCCCACCCTATTTTTTGCCATGTTTCCGCTGGGGGGTTTTGGCACCCCGACCTTCGGGCGCGGCTGTGCCCGTGGCCTATTTCTGGCACACGGAGGCCGCCCGCAAAGTCTCGGGCCATTCCGAGTCCGGCTGACGAACTTCGCCCACGCCCCCCACCAAGGCTATAGCCCACCCGTTTTTGGGCCATTTGGGGGGTTTTGGCACCCCGACCTTCGGGCGCTAATTATTGGGCGCGGCTGTGCCCGTGGCCTATATTTGGCACACGGAGGCCGCCCGCAAAGTCTCGGGCCATTCCGAGTCCGGCGGACGAACTTCGCCCACGCCCCCCACCAAGGCTATAGCCCACCCGATTTTTGGCCATTTTTCCGCTGGGGGGTTTTGGCACCCCGACCTTCGGGTGCTAATTTTTGGGCGCGGCTATGCCCGTTTCCTATTTTTGGCACACGGAGGCCGCCCGCAAAGTCTCGGGCCATTCCGAGTCCGGACGAACCGCCCCCCACCAAGGCTATAGCCCACCCGATTTTTAGCCATTTTCCGCTGGGGGTTTGGCACCCGACCTTGAGTGCTAATTTTTAGTAGCGGCTATGCCCGTTTCCTATTTTTGGCACACGGAGGCCGCCCGCAAAGTCTCGGGCCATTCCGAGTCCGGCGGACGAACTTCTCCCACGCCCCCCACCAAGGCTATAGCCCACCCGTTTTTTTGCCATTTTTCCGCTGGGGGGTTTTGGCACCCCAACCTTCAGCTGCTAATTTTTTGGCGCGGCTGTGTCCGTGGCCTATTTTTGGCAAACAGAGGCCACCCGCAAAGTCTCGGGCCATTCCAAGTCCGGCGGACGAACTTCGCCCACGCCCCCCACCAAGGCTATAGCCCACCCGTTTTTTGGCCATTTGGGGGGTTTTGGCACCCCGACCTTTGGGCGCTAATTTTTGGGCGCGGCTGTGCCCGTGGCCTATTTTTGGGACATGGAGGCCACCCGCAAAGTCTCGGGCCATTCCGAGTCCGGCGGACGAACTTCGCCCACGCCCCCCACCAAGGCTATAGCCCACCCGTTTTTTGGCCATTTGGGGGGTTTTGGCACCCCGACCTTCGGGCGCTAATTTTTGGGCGCGGCTGTCCCCGTGGCCTATTTTTGGCACACGGAGGCCGCCCGCAAAGTCCCGTGCCAATCCTAGTCCGGCGGACGAACTTCGCCCACGCCCCCCACCAAGGCTATAGCCCACCCGATTTTTGGCCATTTTTCCGCTGGGGGGTTTTGGTACCCCGACCTTCGGGCGCTAATTTTTGGGCGCGGCTGGGTCCGTTACCTATTTTTGGAACACGAAGGCCACCCGCAAAGTCTAGGGGCATCCCGAGTCCGGCGGACGAACTTCGCCCACGCTCCCCACCAAGGCTATAGCCCACCCGTTTTTTGGCCATTTGGGGGGTTTTGGCACCCCGACCTTCGGGCACTAATTTTTGGGCGCGGCTGTCCCCGTGGCCTAATTTGGCACACGGAGGCCGCCCGCAAAGTCCCGTGCCAATCCTAGTCCGGCGGACGAACTTCACCCACGCCCCCCACCAAGGCTATAACCCACCCGATTTTTGGCCATTTTTCCGCTGGGGGGTTTTGGCACCCCGACCTTCGGGTGCTAATTTTTGTGCGCGGCTATGCCCGTTTCCTATTTTTGGCACACGGAGGCCGCCCGCAAAGTCTCGGGCCATTCCGAGTCCGGCGGACGAACTTCTCCCACGCCCCCCACCAAGGCTATAGCCCACCCGTTTAATGGCCATTTTTCCGCTGGGGGGTTTTGGCACCCCGACCTTCGGGCGCTAATTTTTGGGCGCGGCTGTGCCCGTGGCCTATATTTGGCACACGGAGGCCGTCCGCAAAGTCTCGGGCCTTTCCGAGTCGGCGGACGAACTTCGCCCACGCCCCCCACCAAGGCTATAGCCCACCCGTTTTTTGGCCATTTTCCGCTTTGGGGTTTTGGCACCCGACCTTCGGGCGCTAAATTTTAGGCGCCGCTGTGCCCGTGGCCCATTTTTGGCCACCGGTCGGCGCCCTCAAACTCTCGGGCCATTCCGAGTCCGGCGGACGAACTTCGCCCACGCCCCCCACCACGGCTATAGCCCACCCGATTTTTGGCCATTTTCCAGAGAGGTTTTGGCACCCGACCTTGGGCGCTAATTTTTAGGCGCGGCTGTGCCCGTGGCCTATTTTAGCACCACGGAGGCCCCCACAAAGTCGCGGGCCATTCCGAGTCGGGCGGACAAACTTCGGCCACGCCCCCCACCAAGGCTATAGCCCACCAGTTTTTTGTCCATTTGGGGGGTTTTGGCACCCCGACCTTCGGGCGCTAATTTTTGGGCGCAGTGTGCCCGTGGCCTATTTCTGGCACACGGAGGCCGGCCGCAAAGTCTCGGGCCATTCCGAGCCCGGCGGACGAACTTCGCCCCACCAAGGCTATAGCCCACCCGATTTTTGGCCATTTTCCGCAGGATTTTGGCACCCGACCTTGGCGCTAATTTTAGGCGCAGTTGTGCCCGTGGCCTATTTTGGCACCACGGAAGCCCCCACAAAGTCGCGGGCCATTCCAGTCGGGCGGACAAACTTACGCCCCCACCAAGGCTATAGCCCACCCGTTTTTGTCCATTTGGGGGTTTTGGCACCCCCGACCTTAGGGAGCTAATTTTTGGGCGCGGCTGTGCCCGTGGCCTATTTTGGCACGGAGGCCCCCCAAGTCGCGGGCCATTCCGAGTCGGGGCGGACAAAGCTTCGCCCCCCACCAAGGCTATAGCCCACCCGTTTTTGGCCATTTGGGGGTTTTGGCACCCGACCTTGGCGCTAATTTTGGGCGCGGCTGAGCCGTGGCCTATTTTTGGCACGAGGCCGTCCGCAAAGTGTCGTTCCATTCCTAGTCCGGTGGACGTACTTGGCCCAAGCCCCCCAACCAGGGTTTAGCCCCACCGATTTTTGGCCATGTTTCCGCTGGGGGTTTGGCACACCCGACCTTGAGCGCTAATTTTTGGGCGCTGTGCCCGTGGCCTATTTCTGGCACACGGAGGCCGCCCGCAAATTCTCGGGCCATTCGAGTCGGCGGACGAACGCCACGCCCCCACCAAGGCTATAGCCCACCCGATTTTTGGCCATTTTCCGGAGGATTTTGGCACCCGACCTTGGGCGCTAATTTTTGGGCGGCTGTGCCGTGGCCTATTGGCACCACGGAGGCCGCCCGCAAAGTCTCGGGCCATTCCGAGTCCAGCGGACGAACCGCCCCCCCACCAAGGCTATAGCCCACCCGATTTTTGGCCATTTTCGCTGGGGGTTTTGGCACCCGACCTTGGGCGCGGCTGTGCCTATTTTGCACACGGAGGCCGCCGAAAAGTCTCGGGCCATTCCGAGGTCAATGGACGAACTTTGCCACGCCCCCAACCAAGGCTATAGCCCACCGTTTTTGGCCATTTTCCGCTGGGGTTTTGGCACCAACCTTGGTGCTAATATTTGGGACGTGGCTGTGCCCGTGGCCTATTTTTCGGAGGCCGCCCCAAAGTCTCGGGCCATTTCGAGTCCGGACGAAACGCCCCAACCAAGGCTATAGGCCACTCGATTTTTGGCCATTTTCCGCTGGGGTTTTGGCACCCGACCTTGAGGCGGCTGCACCGTGGCCTACGGAGGCCGCCCGCAAAGTCTCGGGCTATTCCGATTCCGGGACGAACTTTGCCACGCCCCACCAAGGCTATAGCCCACCCGTTATTCGGCCATTTGGGGTTTTGGCACCCGACCTTGGTGCTAATTTTTGGCTGTGCCGTGGCCTATTTTGCACAGACCCGCCCGCAAAGTCTCGGGCCTTTCCGAGTCCGGCGAACGAACTTCATCCGCGCCCCCCACCAAGGCTATAGCCCACCCGTTTTTTGGCCATTTGGGGGGTTTTGGCAACCCGACCTTCGGGCGCTAATTTTTGGGCGTGGCTGAGCCCGTGGCCTATTTTTGGCACACGGAGGCCGTCCGCAAAGTCTCGGGCCATTCCGAGTCCGGCGGACGAACTTCGCCCACGCCGCCCACCAAGGCTATAGCCCACCCGATTTTTGGCCATTTTTCCGCTGGGGGGTTTTGGCACCCCGACCTTCGGGCGCGGCTGTGCCTGTGGCCTATTTTTTGCACACGGAGGCCGCCCGCAAAGTCTCGGGCCATTCCGAGTCCGGCGGACGAACTTCGCCCACGCCCCCAACCAAGGCTATAGGCCACTCGATTTTTGGCCATTTTTCCGCTGGGGGGTTTTGGCACCCCGACCTTCGGGCGCGGCTGCACCCGTGGCCTATTTTTGGCACACGGAGGCCGTCCGCAAAGTCTCGGGCTATTCCGAGTCCAGCGGACGAACTTTTCCCACGCCCCCCACCAAGGCTATAGCCCACCCGTTTTTCGGCCATTTGGGGTTTTGGCACCCGACCTTGGGTGATAATTTTTAGGCGCGGCTGTGCCGTGGCCTATTTAGCACCACGGAGCCCGCCCGCAAAGTCTCGGGCCTTTCGAGTCTGGCGGACGAACTTCATCCGCGCCCCCCACCAAGGCTATAGCCCACCCGTTTTTTGGCCATTTGGGGGGTTTTGGCACACCGACCTTGGGTGCTAATTTTAGCGGCTGTGCCCGTGGCCTATTTTTTCACGGAGGCCGCCATAAAGTCTCGGGCCATTCCGAGTCCGGACGAACCGCCCCCACCAAGGCTATAGCCCACCCGTTTTTGGCCATTTGGGGGTTTTGGCACCCGACCTTCGTGCGCTAATTTTTGGCGCGGCTATGCCGTGGCCTATTTTGGCACACGGAGGCCGCCCGCAAAGTCTTGGGCCATTCCGAGTCCGGCGGACGAACCACGCCCCCACCTAGGCTATAGCCCACCCGTTTTTTGGCCATTTGGGGAGTTTTGGCACCCGGACCTTCGGGCGCTAATTTTTGGGCGGCTGTGCCCGTGGCCTATTGGCAGCACGGAGCCGCGCAAAGTCTCGGGCCATTCCGAGTCCGGCGGACGAACTTCGCCCACCCCCCCCACCAAGGCTATAGCCCACCCGATTTTTGGCCATTTTCCGCTTGGGTTTTGGCACCCGACCTTGGGCGCGGCTGTGCCCGTGGCCTATTTTGCACACGGAGGCCGTTCGCAAAGTCTCGGGCCATTCGAGTCCGGACGAACTTTGCCACGCCCCCAACCAAGGCTATAGCCCACCCGTTTTTTGGCCATTTTTCGCTGGGGGTTTTGGCACCCCAACCTTCAGGTGCTAATTTTTGGGGCGGCTGTGCCTGTGGCCTATTTTTGGCACCACGGAGGCCGCCCGCAAAGTCTCGGGCCATTCCGAGTCGGCCGAACTTCGCCCCCACCAAGGCTATAGCCCACGGATTTTTGGCCATTTTTCCGCTGGGGGTTTTGGCACCCCGACCGGCTGTGCCCGTGGCTATTTTTACGGAGGCCGCCCGCAAAGTCTCGGGCTATTCCGATTCGGACGAACTTTGCCACGCCCCCACCAAGGCTATAGCCCACCCGTTATTGCCATTTGGGGGTTTTGGCACCCGACCTTGGTGCTAATTTTTGGGCGTGGCTGTGCCCGTGGCCTATTTTTGGTACACGGAGGCCGCCCGCAAAGTCTTGGGCCATTCCGAGTCCGGCGGACGAACTTCGCCCACGCCCCCCACCAAGGCTATAGCCCACCCGTTTTTTGGCCATTTGGGGGGTTTTGGCACCCGGACCTTCGGGCACTAATTTTTGGGCGCGGCTGTGACCGTGCCTTATTTTTGGGACACGGAGGGCGCCTGCAAAGTCTCGTGCCATTCCTAGTCCGGCGGACGAACTTCGCCGACGCCCCCCACAAAGGCTATAGCCCACCCGATTTTTGCCCATTTTTCCGCAGGGGGTTTAGGCACCCCGACCTTCGGGCACTAATTTTTGGGCGCGGCTGTGCCTATGGCCTATTTTTGGCACATGGACACCGTCCGCAAAGTCTCGGGCCATTCCGAGTCCGGCGGAGGAACTTCGCCCACGCCCCCCACGAAGGCTATAGCCCACCCGTTTTTTGGCCATTTCGGGGGTTTTGGCACCCCGACCTTCGGGCGCTAATTTTTGGGCGCGGCTGTGCCCGTGGCCTATTTTTGGCACACGGAGGCCGCCCGCAAAGCCTCGGGCCATTCCGAGTCCAGCGGACGAACTTCGCCCACGCCCCCCACCAAGGCTATAGCCCACCCGTTCTTCGGCCATTTTTCCGCTGGGGGGTTTTGGCACCCCAACCTTCGGGTGCTAATTTTTGGACGCGGCTGTGCCCGTGGCCTATTTTAACACCACGGAGCGCCCGCAAAGTCTTGGGCCATTCCGAGTCAGCGGACCGAACCTTTCGCCCCCACAAGGCTATAGCCCACCCGTTCTTGACCATTTTTCCGCTGGGGGTTTTGGCACCCGACCTTGGTGCTAATTTTTGGGTGCGGCTGTGCCGGGGCCTATTTTTGGCACACGGAGGCCGCCCGCAAAGTCTCGGGCCATTCGAGTCAGGCGGACGAACTTACGCCCCCACCAAGGCTATAGCCCACCAGATTTTTGGCCATTTTCGCTGGGGTTTTGGCACCCGACCTTCCGGGCGCGGCTGTGCCCGTGGCCTAGCACACCGCGGAGGCCGCCCGCAAAGTCTCGGGCCATTCCGAGTCCGGCGGACGAACTTTGCCCACGCCCCCAACCAAGGCTATAGCCCACCCGTTTTTTGGCCATTTTTCCGCTGGGGTGTTTTGGCACCCCAACCTTCGGGTGCTAATTTTTGGGCGCGGCTGTTCCCGTGGCCTTTTTTTGGCACACGGAGGCCGCCTGCAAAGTCTCGGGCCATTCCGAGTCCGGCTGAAGAACTTCGCCCACGCCCCCCACCAAGGCTATAGCCCACCCGATTTTTGGCCATTTTTCCGCAGGGGGGTTTTGGCACCCCGACCTTCGGGCGCGGCTGTGCCCGTGGCCTATTTTTGGTACACGGAGGCCGCCCGCAAAGTCTCGGGCCATTCCGAGTCCGGCGGACGAACTTTGCCCACTCCCCCAACCAAGGCTATAGCCCACCCGTTTTTTGGCCATTTTTCCGCTGGGGTGTTTTGGCACCCCAACCTTCGGGTGCTAATTTTTGGGCGCGGCTGTTCCCGTGGCCTATTTTTGGCAAACGGAGGCCACCCACAAAGTCTCGGGCCATTCCAAGTCCGGCGGACGAACTTCGCCCACGCCCCCCACGATGGCTATTGCCCACCCGTTTTTTGGCCATTTGGGGGGTTTTGGCACCCCGGACTTCGGGTGCTAATTTTTGGGCGTGGCTGTGCCCGTGGCCTATTTTTGTTTCACGGAGGCCGCCCGCAAAGTCTTGGGCCATTCCGAGTCCGGCGGACGAACCGCCACGCCCCCACCAGGCTATAGCCACCCGTTTTTGGCCATTTGGGGTTTTGGCACCCCGACCTTCGTGCGCTAATTTTTGGGCGGCTATGCCCGTGGCCTATTTTACGGAGGCCGCCAAAGTCTTGGGCCATTCCGAGTCCGTGACGAACCTTCGCCACGCCCCACCAAGGCTATAGCCCACCCGTTTTTTGGCCATTTGGGGGGTTTTGGCACCCCGACCATCGGGCGCTAATTTTTGGGCGCGGCTGTGCCCGTGGCCTATTTTTGGCACACGGAGGCCACCCGCAAAGTCTCGGGCCATTCCGAGTCCGGCGGACGAACTTCGCCCACGCCCCCCACCAAGGCTATAGCCCACCCGATTTTTGGCCATTTGTGGGGTTTTGGCACCCGGACCTTCGGGCGCTAATTTTTGGGCGTGGCTGTGCCCGTGGCCTATTTTTGGCACACGGAGGCCGCCCGCAAAGTCTCGGGCCATTCCGAGTCCGGCGGACGAACTTCGCCCACGCCCCCCACCAAGGCTATAGCCCACCCGATTTTTGGCCATTTTTCCGCTGGGGGGTTTTGGCACCCCGACCTTCGGGCGCGGCTGTGCCCGTGGCCTATTTTTTGCACACGGAGGCCGTTCGCAAAGTCTCGGGCCATTCCGAGTCCGGCGGACGAACTTTGCCCACGCCCCCAACCAAGGCTATAGCCCACCCGTTTTTTGGCCATTTTTCCGCTGGGGGGTTTTGGCACCCCAACCTTCGGGTGCTAATTTTTGGACGCGGCTGTGCCCGTGGCCTATTTTTGGCACACGGAGGCCGCCCGCAAAGTCTCGGGCCATTCCGAGTCCGGCGGATGAACTTCGCCCACGCCCCCCACCAAGGCTATAGCCCACCCGATTTTTGGCCATTTTTCAGCTGGGGGGTTTTGGCACCCCGACCTTCGGGCGCGGCTGTGCCCGTGGCCTATTTTTGGCACACGGAGGCCGCCCGCAAAGTCTCGGGCTATTCCGATTCCGGCGGACGAACTTTGCCCACGCCCCCCACCAAGGCTATAGCCCACCCGTTATTCGGCCATTTGGGGGGTTTTGGCACCCCGACCTTCGGTGCTAATTTTTAGGCGGCTGTGCCCGTGGCCTATTTTTGCGGCGCCGCAAAGTCTCGGGCCTTTCCGAGTCCGGCGGACGAACTTCATCCGCGCCCCCCACCAAGGCTATAGCCCACCCGTTTTTTGGCCATTTGGGGGTTTGGCCCGACCTTGGCGCTAATTTTTGGGCGGCTGTGCCCGTGGCCTATTTTTGGCACACGGAGGCCATCCGCAAAGTCTCGGGCCATTCCGAGTCCGGCGGACGAACTTCGCCCACGCCCCCCACCAAGGCTATAGCCCACCCGATTTTTGGCCATTTTTCCGCTGGGGGGTTTTGGCACCCGACCTTGGTGCTAATTTTTGCGGCTGTGCCGTAGCCTATTTTGGCACACGGAGGCCACCACGCAAAGTCTTGGGCCATTCCGAGTCCAGCGGATGAACTTCGCCACGCCCCCACCAAGGCTATAGCCCACCCGTTCTTCGGCCATTTTCCGCTGGGGGTTTTGGCACCCGACCTTCGGGCGCTAATTTTTGGGCGCGGCTGTGCCCGTGGCCTATTTTGGCGGAGGCCATCCATAAAGTCTCGGGCCATTCCGAGTCCGGGCGGACGAACCGCCCGCCCCCACCAAGGCTATAGCCCACCCGATTTTTAGCCATTTTTCCGCTGGGGTTTTGGCACCCGACCTTGGTGCTAATTTTTACAGCGGCTGTGCCCGTGGCCTATTTTTACAGGCCACCACGGAATCTTGGGCCATTCCGAGTCCAGCGGACGAACTTACGCCCCCACCAAGGCTATAGCCCACCCGTTCTTGCCATTTTCCGCTGGGGGTTTTGGCACCCCCGACCTTGGTGCTAATTTTTGGGATGCGGCTGTGCCCGTGGCCTAGCACACGGAGGCGCCCGCAAAGTCTCGGTCCTTTCCGAGTCCGGACGAACCGCCCGCGCCCCAGAGGCTATAGCCCACCCGATTTTGGCCATTTTTTCCGCTGGGGTTTTGGCACCCGACCTTGGGCGCTAATTTTTGGTGCGGCTATGCCCGTGGCCTATTTTTGGCACACGGAGGCCGCCCCAAAGTCTCGGGCCATTCCGAGTCCAGTGGACGAACTTTCGCCCCCACCAAGGCTATAGCCCATCCGATTTTGGCCATTTTCCGCTGGGGTTTTGGCACCCGACCTTCGGGCACTAATTTTTGGGCGTGGTTATGCCGTGGCCTATTTTTGGCACACAGGCCGGCCCCAAAATTCTCGGGCCATTCCGAGTCCGGCGGACGAACTTCGCCCGCGCCCCCCACCAAGGCTATGGCCCACCCGTTTTTTGGCCATTTTTCCGCTGGGGGTTTTTCGCACCCCGACCTTCGGGCTCTAATTTTTGGTCGCGGCTATGCCCGTGGCCTATTTTTGGCACACAGAGGCAGCCCCCAAAGTCTCGGGCATTCCGGGTCAGTGACGAACTTCACCCCTGAGGCTATAGCCCACCCGTTTTTTGGCCATTTGGGGGGTTTTGGAACCCTGACCTTCGGGCGCTAATTTTTGGGCGCGGCTGTGCCCGTAACGTATTTTTGGCACACGGAGACCGCGTGCAAAGTCTCGGGCCATTCGGCATCCGGCGGACGAAGTTCGCCCATGCCCCCCACCAAGGCTATAGCCCACCCATTTTTTGGCCATTTTTCCGCTGGGGGGTTTTGGCACCCCGACCTTCGGGTGCTAATTTTTGGGCATGGCTGTGCCCGTGACCTGTTCTTGGCACATGGAGGCCGCCCGCAAAGTCTCGGGCCATTCCGAGTCCGGCGGACGAACTTCGCCCACGCCCCCCACCAACGCTATAGCCCACCCAATTTTTGGCCATTTTTCCGCTGGGGGGTTTTGGCACCCCGACCTTTGGGAGCTAATTTTTGGGCGCGGCTATGCCCATGGGCTTTTTTTGGCACACGGAGGCCGCCTGCAAAGTCTCTGGCCATTCCGAGTCCGGCGGACGAACTTCGCCCACGCCCCCCACCAAGGCTATAGCCCACCCGTTTTTTGGCCATTTGGGGGGTTTTGGCACCCCGACCTTCGGGCGCTAATTTTTGGGCGCGGCTATGCACGTGGCCTATTTTTGGCACACGGAGGCCGCCCCCAAAGTCTCGGGCCATTCCGAGTCCAGCGGACGAACTTCGCCCACGCCCCCCACAAAGGCTATAGCCCACCCTTTTTTTGGCAATTTGGGGGGTTTTGGCACCCCAAACTTCGGGTGCTAATTTTTTGGCGCGGCTGTGCCCGTGGGCTATTATTGGCACACAGAGGCCGCCCGCAAAGTCTCGGGCCATTCCGAGTCCGGCGGACGAACTTCGCCCACGCCCCCCACCAAGGCTATAGCCCACCCGTTTTTTGGCCATTTGGGGGGTTTTGGCACCCCGACCTTCGGCCGCTAATTTTTGGGCGCGGCTGTGCCCGTGGCCTAATTTTTGGGCGCGGCTATGCCCATGGCCTATTTTTGGCCCACGGAGGCCGCCCGCAAAGTCTCGGGCCATTCCTAGTCCGGTGGACGAACTTCGCCCACGCCCCCCACCAAGGCTATAGCCCACCCGATTTTTGGCCATTTGGGGGGTGTTGGCAAACCGACCTTAGCTAATTTTTAGGCGCGGCAGTGCCCGTGGCCTATTTTTGGAACACGAGTCCGTCCTCAAAGTCTCGGGCCATTCCGAGTCCGAGGCGGATGAACCGCCACGCCCCCCACCAAGGCTATAGCCCACCCGATTTTTGGCCATTTTTCCGCTGGGGGGTTTTGGCACCCCGACCTTCGGCCGCTAATTTTTGGGCGCGGCTGTGCCCGTGGCCTAATTTTTGGGCGCGGCTATGCCCATGGCCTATTTTTGGCACACGGAGGCCGCCCGCAAAGTCTCGTGCCATTCCTAATCCAGCGGACAAACTTCGCCGACGCCCCCCACCAAGGCTATAGCCCACCCGATTTTTGGCCATTTTTCCGCAGGGGGGTTTTGGCACCCCGGCCTTCGGGCACTAATTTTTGGGTGGGGCTGTGCCCGTGGCCTATTTTTGGCACACGGAGGCCGCCCGCAAAGTCTCGGGCCATTCCGAGTCCGGCGGACGAACTTCGCCGCCCCCACCAAGGCTATAGCCCACCCGTTTTTGGCCATTTGGGGGTTTTGGCACCCGACCTTGACCGCTAATTTTTGGGCGCGGCTGTGCCCGTAGCCTAATTTTGGGCGGCTATGCCCATGGCCTATTTTTGGCCACGGAGGCCGCCCGCAAAGTCTCGGGCCATTCCTAGTCCGGTGAACTTCGCCCCCACCAAGGCTATAGCCCACCCGCTTTTTGGCCATTTGGGGGGTTTTGGCACCCCGACCTTCGGGCGCTAATTTTTGGGCGCGGCAGTGCCCGTGGCCTATTTTTGGAACACGGAGTCCGTCCTCAAAGTCTCGGGCCATTCCGAGTCCGGCGGACGAACGCCCCCCACCAAGGCTATAGCCCACCCGATTTTTAGCCATTTTCCGCTGGGGGTTTTGGCACCCGACCTTGACCGCTAATTTTTGGCGCGGCTGTGCCCGTGGCCTAATTTTTGGGCGCGGCTATGCCCATGGCCTATTTTTGGCACACGGAGGCCACCCGCAAAGTCTCGTGCCATTCCTAATCCAGCGGACAAACTTCGCCGACGCCCCCCACCAAGGCTATAGCCCACCCGATTTTTGGCCATTTTCCAGGGGGTTTTGGCACCTTGGGCACTAATTTTTGGGTGGGGCTGTGCCCGTGGCCTATTTTTGGCACACGGAGGCCGCCCGCATAGTCTCGGGCCATTCCGAGTCCGGCGGACGAACTTCGCCCACGCCCCCCACCAAGGCTATAGCCCACCCGATTTTTGGCCATTTTTCCGCTGGGGGGTTTTGGCACCCCAACCTTTGGGCGCTAATTTTTTAGCGCGGCTATTCCCGTGGTCTATTTTTGGCACACGGAGGCCGCACCCAAAGTCTCGGGCCATTCCGAGTCCGGCGGATGAACTTCGCGCACGCCCCCCACCAAGGCTATAGTCCACCCGTTTTTTGGCCATTTGGGGGGTTTTGGCACCCCGACCTTCGGGTGCTAATTTTTTAGGCGGCTGTGCCCGTGGCCTATTTTTGGCACAGCCCGCAAAGTCTCGTGCCATTCCTAATCCAGCGGACAAACTTAGCAGCGCCCCCACCAGGCTATAGCCCACCCGATTTTTGGCCATTTTTCCGCAGGGGGGTTTTGGCACCCCGGCCATCGGGCACTAATTTTTGGGTGGGGCTGTGCCCGTGGCCTATTTTTGGCACACGGAGGCCGCCCGCAAAGTCTCGGGCCATTCCGAGTCCGGCGGACGAACCGCCACGCCCCCACCAAGGCTATAGCCCACCCGATTTTGGCCATTTTCCGCTGGGGTTTTGGCACCCGACCTTAGTGCTACTTTTTGGGCGCGGCTGTGCCCGTGGCCTTTTGGCACACGGAGGCCCCCATAAGTCGCGGGCCATTCCTAGTCCGGCGGACGAACTTCGCCATGCCCCACCAAGGCTATAGCCCCCCCGATTTTTCGCCATTTGGGGGGTTTTGGCACCCCGACCGTCGCGCGCTAATTTTCGGCCGCGGCTGTGCCCGTGGCCCATATCTCGGTCACGTAGGCCCTCATCAAAGTCTCGGGCCATTCCGAGTCCGGCGGACGAACCACGCCCCCACCAAGGCTATAGCCCACCCGTTTTTGGCCATTTTTCCAGCTGGGGGTTTTGGCACCCGACCATCGGGCGCTAATTTTTGGTTACGGCTATGCCCGTGGCCTATTTTTGGCACACGGAGGCCGCCCCCTGAGTCTCGGGCCATTCCGAGTCCGGCGGACGAACTTCGCCCATGCCCCCCACCAAGGCTATAGCCCACCCGATTTTTGGCCATTTTTCCGCTGGGGGGTTTTGGCACCCCGACCATCGGGCGCTAATTTTTGGTTACGGCTATGCCCGTGGCTATTTTAACCACGGAGGCCGCCCCTGAGTCTCGGGCCATTCCGAGTCCGAGCGGACCGAACCGCCACGCCCCCACCAAGGCTATAGCCCACCCGTTTTTGGCCATTTGGGGGTTTTGGCACCCGACCATCGGGTGCTAATTTTTAAGCGTGGCTGTGCCCGTGGCCTATTTTTGGCACTGGAGGCCGCCCGCAAAGTGTCGTGCCATTCCTAGTCCGAGGCGGAAGAACTTCGCCCACGGCCCCACCTGGCGATAGCCCACCCGTTTTGCCATTTGGGAGGTTTTGGCACCCCGACCGTCGGGCGCTAAATTTTGGACGCGGCTCAGCCCGTGGCCGATTTTTGGCACACGGCGGCCGCCCAAAAAGTCTAGTGCCATTCCTAGTCCGAGCGGACAAACTTCTCCCACGCCCCCACCAAGGCTATAGCCCACCCGATTTTTGCCCATTTTTCCGCTGGGGGGTTTTGGCACCCCGACCTTCGGGTGCTAATTTTTGGGCGCGGCTGTGCCCGTGGCCTATTTTCAGCTCACGGAGGCCTCCCGCAAAGTCTCGGGCCATTCCGAGTCCGGCGGACGAACTTCGCCCACGCCCCCCACCAACGCTATAGCCCACCCAATTTTTGGCCATTTTTCCGCTGGGGGGTTTTGGCACCCCGACCTTTGGGAGCTAATTTTTGGGCGCGGCTATGCCCGTGGGCTTTTTTTGGCACACGGAGGCCGCCTGCAAAGTCTCTGGCCATTCCGAGTCCGGCGGACGAACTTCGCCCACGCCCCCCTCCAAGGCTATAGCCCACCCGTTTTTTGGCCATTTGGGGGGTTTTGGCACCCCGACCTTCGGGCGCTAATTTTTGGGAGCGGCTATGCACGTGGTCTATTTTTGGCACACGGAGGCCGCCCCCAAAGTCTCGGGCCATTCCGAGTCCAGCGGACGAACTTCGCCCACGCCCCCCACAAAGGCTATAGCCCACCCTTTTTTTGGCCATTTGGGGGGTTTTGGCACCCCGACCTTCGGGCGCTAATTTTTGGGCGCGGCATTGCCCGTGGCCTATTTTTGGAACACGGAGTCCGTCCTCAAAGTCTCGGGCCATTCCGAGTCCGGCGGACGAACTTCGCCCACGCCCCCCACCAAGGCTATAGCCCACCCGATTTTTGGCCATTTTTCCGCTGGGGGGTTTTGGCACCCCGACCTTTGGGAGCTAATTTTTGGGCGCGGCTATGCCCGTGGGCTTTTTTTGGCACACGGAGGCCGCCCGCAAAGTCTCGGGCCATTCCGAGTCCGGCGGACGAACTTCGCCCACGCCCCCCACCAAGGCTATAGCCCACCCGTTTTTTGGCCATTTGGGGGGTTTTGGCACCCCGACCTTCGGGTGCTAATTTTTGGGCGCGGCTGTGCCCGTGGCCTATTTTTGGCACACGGAGGCCGCCCGCAAAGTCTCGGGCCATTCCGAGTCCGGCGGACGAACTTCGCCCACGCCCCCCACCAACGCTATAGCCCACCCAATTTTTGGCCATTTTTCCGCTGGGGGGTTTTGGCTCCCCGACCTTTGGGAGCTAATTTTTGGGCGCGGCTATGCCCGTGGGCTTTTTTTGGCACACGGAGGCCACCTGCAAAGTCTCTGGCCATTCCGAGTCCGGCGGACGAACTTCGCCCACGCCCCCCACAGAGGCTATAGCCCACCCGTCCTTTGGCCCGTTGGGGGGTTTTGGCACCCCGACCTTCGGGCGCTAATTTTTGGGCGCGGCTATGCCCGTGGCCTATTTTTGGCACACGGAGGCCGCCCCCAAAGTCTCGGGCCATTCCGAGACCCGCGGACGAACTGAGCCCACGCCCCCCACAAGGCTATAGCCCACCCTTTTTTTGGCAATTTGGGGGGTTTGGCACCCCAAACTTGGTGCTAATTTTTTGGCGGCTGTGCCCGTGGGCTATTATTGGCACACAGAGGCTGCCGCAAAGTCTCGGGCCATTCAAGTCC
Source organism: Citrus mangshanensis (assembly GCA_030449895.1). Lineage (NCBI taxonomy): Eukaryota > Viridiplantae > Streptophyta > Magnoliopsida > Sapindales > Rutaceae > Citrus > Citrus mangshanensis. The sequence continues at coordinate 15,860 of JASUUJ010000105.1, read as the reverse complement.
GGCGGACGAACTTCGCCACGCCCCACCAAGGCTATAGCCCACCGTTTTTGGCCAATTGGGGGTTTTGGCACCCGACCTTGACCGCTAATTTTTGGGCGCGGCTGTGCCGTGGCCTAATTTTCAGGTGCGGCTATGCCCATGGCCTATTTTGGCACACGGAGGCCGCCCGCAAAGTCTCGGGCCATTCCTAGTCCGGCGGACGAACCGCCACGCCCCCAAGGCTATAGCCCACCGATTTTTGGCCATTTTCGCTGGGGGTTTTGGCACCCGACCTTCGGGCACTAATTTTTGGGCGGCTATGCCCGTGGCCTATTTTTAACACACGGAGGCCGCCCCCAAAGTCTCGGGCCATGCCCGAGTCAGGCGGACGAACTTCGCCCCGCCCCCACCAAGGCTATAGCCCACCCGTTTTTCTGCCATTTGGGGTTTTGGTACCCCGACCTTAGGTGCTAATTTTTGGGGCGGCTGTGCCGTGGCTATTTTTGGCACATGAAGGCCGCCGCATAAAGTCTCGGTCCATTCCGAGTCCAGCGAGACGAACTTTTCCCATGCCCCACCAAGGCTATAGCCCACCCGTTTTTTGGCCATTTGGGGGGTTTTGGCACGCCGACCTTCGGGTGCTAATTTTTCGGCGCGGCTGTGCCCGTGGCCTATTTTTGTCACACAGAGGCCGCCCGCAAATTCTCGGTCCATTCCGAGTGTGGCAGACGAACTTCGCCCACGCCCCCCACCAAGGCTATAGCCCACCCGATTTTTGGCCATTTTTCCGCTGGGGGGTTTTGGCACCCCGACCTTCGGTGCTAATTTTTGTCTTGGCGGCGATGCCTGTGGTCTATTTTTGGCACACGGAGGCTGCCCCCAAAGTCTCGGGCCATTCTGAGTCTGGCGGACGAACTTCGCGCACGCCCCCCACCAAGGCTATAGACCACCCGATTTTTGGCCATTTGGGGGGTTTTGGCACCCCGACCGGGTGCTAATTTTTAGTGCTGTGCCGTGGCCTATTTTACACAGTGCGCCCGCAAAGTCTCGTGCCATTCCTAATCCAGCGGACAAACTTGACGCCCCCACCAAGGCTATAGCCCACCCGATTTTGGCCATTTTTCCGAGGGGTTTGGCACCCGGCCTTGGCGCTAATTTTTGGGTGGGGCTGTGCCATTGGCCCTATTTTGGCACCACGGAGGCCGCGCAAAGTCTCGGGCCATTCCGAGTCCGGCGGACGAACTTCGCCCACGCCCCCCACCAAGGCTATAGCCCACCCGATTTTTGGCCATTTTTCCGCAGGGGGGTTTTGGCACCCCAACCTTTGGGCGCTAATTTTTGAGCGCGGCTATTCCCGTGGCCTATTTTTGTCACACTGAGGCCGCCCCCAAAGTCTCGGGCCATTCCAAGTCCGGCGGACGAACTTCGACCACGCCCCCCACCAAGGCTATAGCCCACCCGAGTGTTGGCCAGTTTCGCACTTGGGGTTTTGGCACCCGACCTTCGGGTGCTAATTTTTGTAGCGGCAGTGCCCCCTATTTTTGGAACACGAGTCCGTCCTCAAAGTCTCGGGCCATTCCGAGTCCGGCGGGACGAACCGCCACGCCCCACCAAGGCTATAGCCCACCCGATTTTTGGCCATTTTTCCGCTGGGGGGTTTTGGCACCCCGACCTTTGGGAGCTAATTTTTGGGCGCGGCTATGCCCGTGGGCTTTTTTTGGCACACGGAGGCCGCCTGCAAAGTCTCTGGCCATTCCGAGTCCGGCGGACGAACTTCGCCCACGCCCCCCACCAAGGCTATAGCCCACCCGTTTTTTGGCCATTTGTGGGGTTTTGGCACCCCGACCTTCGGGTGCTAATTTTTGGGCGCGGCTGTGCCCGTGGCCTATTTTCAGCTCACGGAGGCCTCCCGCAAAGTCTCGGGCCATTCCGAGTCCGGCGGACGAACTTCGCCCACGCCCCCCACCAACGCTATAGCCCACCCAATTTTTGGCCATTTTTCCGCTGGGGGGTTTTGGCACCCCGACCTTTGGGAGCTAATTTTTGGGCGCGCTGTGCCCGTGGCCTATTTCTGGCACACGGAGGCCAAACGCAAAGTCTCGGGCCATTCCGAGTCCGGCGGACGAACTTCGCCCACGCCCCCCACCAAGGCTATAGCCCACCCGATTTTTGGCAATTTTTCCGCAGGGATTTTGGCACCCGACCTTCGGCGCTAATTTTTGAAGGCGCGGCTGTGCCCGGCATATTTTACACACCATGGAGGCCCCCGCATGAGTCGCGGGCCATTCCTAGTCAGTGGACGGAGAACAGCCCATGCCCCCACCAAGGCTATAGCCACCCGATTTTTGGCCATTTGGGGGTTTGGCACCCGACCTTCGGCGCTAATTTTTAGGCGCGGCAGTGTCCGTGGCCTATTTTGGAACACGGAGTCCGTCCTCAAAGTCTCGGGCCATTCCGAGTCCATGGACGAACCCACGCCCCCACCAAGGCTATAGCCCACCCGATTTTTGGCCATTTTTCCGCTGGGGGGTTTTGGCACCCCGACCATCGGGCGCTAATTTTTGGTTGCGGCTATGCCCGTGGCCTATTTTTGGAACACGTAGTCCGCCCGCAAAGTCTCGGGCCATTCCGAGTCCGGCGGACGAACTTCGCCCACGCCCCCCACCAAGGCTATAGCCCACCCGTTTTTTGGCCATTTGGGGGGTTTTGGCACCCGACCATCGGGTGCTAATTTTTAGGCGTGGCTGTGCCCGTGGCCTATTTTTGGCACACGGAGGCCGCCCGCAAAGTGTCGTGCCATTCCTTGTCCGGCGGAAGAACTTCGCCCACGGCCCACACCAAGGCTATAGCCCACCCGTTTTTTTGCCATTTGGGAAGTTTTGGCACCCCGACCTTCGGGCGCTAATTTTTGGACGCGGCTGTGCCCGTGGCCTATTTTTGGCACACGGAGGCCGCCCACAAAGTCTCATGCCATTCCTAGTCCGGCGGACAAACTTCTCCCACGCCCCCCACCAAGGCTATAGCCCACCCGATTTTTGGCCATTTTTCCGCTGGGGGGTTTTGGCACCCCGACCATCGGGCACTAATTTTTGGTTGCGGCTATGCCCGTGGCCTGTTTCAGCTCACGGAGGCCTCCCGCATAGTCTCGGGCCATTCCGAGTCGAGCCGGGACGAACCTCGCCACGCCCCCACAATGGCTATAGCCCACCCGTTTTTGGCCATTTGGGGGGTTTTGGCACCCAAACCGGGTGCTAATTTTTGGGCGCGGTTGTGCCGTGGCGATTTTGGCACACAGGGCCGCCCGCAAAGTCTCGGGCCATTCCGAGTCCGAGCGGACGAGAACGCCACGCCCCCACCAAGGCTATAGCACACCCGTTTTTGCCATTTGGGGGGTTTTGGCACCCGGACCTTCGGGCGCTAATTTTTGGCGCGGCTGTGCCCGTGGCATATTTTTGGCACAGGAGGCCCCATGAAGTCGCGGGCCATTCCTAGAATCCAGCGGACGAACGCCATGCCCCACCAGGCTATAGCCCACCCGATTTTGGCCATTTGGGGTTTTGGCACCTTCCCGACCTTGGGCGCTAATTTTTAGGCGCGGCAGTGCCCGTGGCCTATTTTGGAACACGGAGTCCGTCCTCAAAGTCTCGGGCCATTCCGAGTCCGAGCGGACGAACCATCGCCTTCCCCCACCAAGGCTATAGCCCACCGATTTTTAGCCATTTTTCGCTGGGGGGTTTTGTACGCCGACCATCGGGCGCTAATTTTTAGTTTGCGGCTATGCCCGTGGCTATTTTGGAACACGTAGTCCGCCCGCAAAGTCTCGGGCCATTCCGAGTCGGACGACCTTCGCCCCGGCCCCACCAAGGCTATAGCCCACCCGTTTTTGGCCATTTGGGGGTTTTGGCACCCCGACCTTGGGCGCTAATTTTTGGGTGCGGCTGTGTCGTGGCCTATTTTGGCTCACGGAGGCCGCCCCCAAAGTCTCTCGGAGCCATTCCGGAGTCCAGGCGGACGGAACTTCGCCCACGCCCCCACCAGGCTATAGCCCACCGATTTTTGGCCATTTTTTCGCTGGGGTTTTGGCACCCCGACCTTCGGATGCTAATTTTTGGGCTATGCCCGTGGCCTATTTTTCCCACGGAGGCCGCCCCAAAGTCTCGTGCCATTCCGAGTCCGGCGGACGAACCATGCCACGGCCCCACCAAGGCTATAGCCCACCCATTTTTTGGCCATTTGGGGGGTTTTGGCACCACGACCTTCGGGCGCTAATTTTTGGGAGCGGCTGTGCCCGTGGCCTATTTTCCACGCACACGGAGGCCGCCCCTAATGTCTCGGGCCATTCCGAGTCCGGCGGACGAACTTCGCCCGCCCCCACCAAGGCTATAGCCCACCGATTGTTGGCCATTTTTCCGCTGGGGGGTTTTGGCACCTCAACCTTCGGGCGCTAATTTTTGGGTGGGGCTATGCCCGTGGCCTATGTTTGGCGCACGGAGGCCGCCCGCAAAGTCTCGGGCCATTCCGAGTTCGGCGACGAACGCCACGCCCCCCACCAAGGCTATAGTCACCCGATATTTGGCCATTTTCCGTTGGGGGTTTTGGCACCCCCGACCTTCGGGGGCTAATTTTTGAAGCGCGGCTGTGCCGTGGCCTGTATTTTGGCAAACGGAGGCCACCACGCAAAGTCTCGTGCCATTCCGAGTCCGAGGCGGGAACCGCCACGCCCACCACCAAGGCTATAGCCCACCCGTTTTTGGCCATTGGGGGTTTTGGCACCCGACCTTGAGCCACTTTTAATTTTTGGGCGGCTGCGCCGTAGCTATTTTTGGCACACCGCGGTGGCGCCCGCAAAGTCTCGGGCCATTCCGAGGTCGGCGGACGAACTTCGCCCAGCCCCCAAGGCTATAGCCCACCCGATTTTGTAGCCATTTTCGCTGGGGTTTTGGCACCCCGACATTCGGGCGCTAATTTTTGGGCGCGCTGTGCCCGTGGCCTATTTCTGGCACACGGAGGCCGCCCGCAAAGTCTTGGGCCATTCCGAGTCCGGCGGACGAACTTCACCCATGCTCCCCACCAAGGCTATAGCCCACCCGATTTTTGGCCATTTTTCTGTAGGGGGATTTTGGCACCCCGACCTTTGGGAGCTAATTTTTTTATCCCGCGGCTGTGCCCGTGGCCTATCTTTGCACACGGAGGCCCCCGCAAAGTGGGCGGGCCATTCAGTCGGGCGGACAAACTTACGCCCCCACCAAGGCTATAGCCCACCGTTTTTGGCCATTTGGGGTTTTGGCACTGACCTTGGGCGCTAATTTTTGGGAAACGGCTGTGCCTGTGGCCTATTTTGGCACACAGCTACCACCGCCCGCGAAGTGTCGTGCCATTCCTAGTCCGAGGCGGACAAACTTCTCACGCCCCCACCGAGGCTATAGCCCACCCGATTTCTGGCCATTTTCCGCTGGGGATTTGGCACCCCGACCTTCAGGCGCTAATTTTTGGGCGGCTGTGTGTGCCTGGCCACAGCTGCGAAGCCGTCCGCAAAGTCTCGGGCCATTCGAGTCGGCAGGCGAACTTCGCCCACGCGCCCCACCAGGCTATAGCCACCGTTTTTTAGCCATCATGGGGGTTTTGGCACCCCGACCTTCGGACCCCCTAATTTTTGGGCGCGGCTGTATTCCCGTGGCCTATTTTGGGACACGGAGGCGCCCGCAAAGTCTCGGGCCATTCCGAGGTCAGGCGGACGAACTTCGCCCCCCACTTCAAAGCTATAGCCCACGATTTTTGCCCATTTTCCGCTGGGGGGTTTTGGCACCCGACCTTCGGGCGCTAATTTTTGGGCACGGCTGTGCCCGTGGTGACTTTTCAGCTCACGGAGGCCTCCTTCAAAGCCTCGGGCCATTCCAGGTCCGGACGAACTTCGCCCACACCCCCACAATGGCTATAGCCCACCCGTTTTGGCCATTTGGGGGTTTGGCCTGAACCAGTTCGGGTGCTAATTTTGGCAGTAGGCCGGTTATTGGTTATTGCCCGTGGCGATTTTTTGGCACACGGAGGCCGCCCGCAAAGTCTCGGGCCTTTCGAGTCCGGGCGGACGAACCGCCCGCCCCAGCAGGCTATAGCCCACCCGTTTTTGCCATTTGGGGGTTTTGGCACCCCGACCTTCGGGCGCCCAATTTTTAGGCGGCTGTGCCCGTGGTCTATTTTGGCACCACGGAGGCCGCGCATAAGTCTACCGGCCCTTTCCGAGTCCGAGGCGGGCCGAACTTCTCGCGCCCCCACCAAGTCTATAGCCCACCCGATTTTGAAAGGCCATTTTCCGCTGGGGGTTTTGGCACCCGACCTTGTTTGCGCTAATTTTTAGTGCTGGCTATGCCCGTGGCCTATTTTGGCACAGCACACGGAGGCCGACCCCAAAGTCTCGGGCCTTTCCGAGTCCGGCGGACGAACTTCGCCCACGCCCCCCACCAAGGCTATAGCCCATCCGATTTTTGGCCATTTTTCCGCTGGGGGTTTTGGCACCGCGACCTACGGGCGATAATTTTTGGGCGCGGTTATGCCAGAGCCTATTTTGGCACACAGAGGCGGCCCCAAAATTCTCGGCCCATTCCGAGTCCGAGTGGACCGAACAGTGCGCCCCACCAAGGCTATGGCCCACCGTTTTTAGCCATTTTTCAGCTGGGGTTTCGCACCACGACCTTAGGGCGCTAATTTTTAATTCGGCTATGCCCGTGGCCTATTTTAACACACTTTTAGAGACGCCCCAAAGTCTCGGGCCATTACGAGTCCGGCGGACGAACTTGCCCACGCCCCCCAAGGCTATAGCCCACCCGTTTTTGGCCATTTGGAGGTTTTGGCACCCGACCTTGAGTAGCGGCTGTGCCGTGGCCTATTTTTGCCACACGGAGGCTGCCCGCAAAGTCTCGGGCCATTCCGAGTCCGGAGGACGAACATCGGCCACGCCCCCACCAAGGCTATAGCCCACCCGTTTTTTGGCCATTTTTCCGCTGGGGGGTTTTGGCATCCCGAACTTTGGGCACTAATTTTTGGGCACAGTTGTGCCCGTGGCCTATTTTTGGCACACGGAGGCCGTCCGCAATGTCTCGGGCAATTCCGAGACCAGCGGACGAACTTCGGCCACGCCCCCCACCAAGGCTATAGCCCACCCGTTTTTTGGCCATTTGGGGGGTTTTGGCACCCCGACCTTCGGGCGCTAATTTTTGGGTGCGGCTGTGTATTAACCTATTTTGGTAAAGCGGAGGCCGCCCGCAAAGTCTCGGGCCATTCGAGTCCGGTGGGCGAACTTAGCCACGCCCCCACCAAGGCTATAGCCCCTCCGATTTTTGGCCATTTTTCCGCTGGGGGGTTTTGGCACCCCAACCCTCGGGCGCTAATTTTTGGGCGTGGCTATGCCCGTGGCCTATTTTTGGCACACGGAGGCCACCCCCAAAGTCTCGGGCCATTCAGGTCGGCCAGTGGCCGAACCGCCGCCCGCCCCCACACCTAGGCTATAGCCCACCCGTTTTTTGGCCGTTTGGCAGGTTTTGGCACCCCGACCTTCGCGTGCTAATTTTTGGGCACGGCTGTGCCCGTGGCCTATTTTTGGCACACGGAGGCCGCGTACAAAGTCTCAGGCCATTCCGAGTCCGGTGGACGAACTTCGCCCACGCCCCCCACCAAGGCTATAGCACACCCGATTTTTGGCCATTTTTCCGCTGGGGGGTTTTTGTACCCCAACCTTCGGGCGCTAATTTTTGGGCGTGGCTATGCCCGTGGCCTATTTTGGCACGGAGGCCACCCAAAGTCTCGGGCCATTCGAGTCTGAAGTGGACGAACCTTAGCCACGCCCCCACAAGGCTATAGCCTACCGTTTTTGGCCGTTTGGGGCTTTTGGCACAGACCTTCGGGCGCTAATTTTTGGGCGGCTATGCCGTGGCTATTTTGGCACGGAGGCGCCCCAAAGTCTCGGGCCATTCAGGTCCAGGCGGACGAACTTATTACGCCCCACCAAGGCTATAGCCACCCGATTTTTGGTCATTTTTCTGCTGGGGTTTGGCACCCCACGACCTTCGGGCGCGGCTGTGCCCGTGGCTATTTTGGCACGGAGGCTGCCCGCAAAGTCTCGGGCCATTCCGGCGAGGTCAGCGGACGAACCCGACCACGCCCCCACCTGCTATAGCCCACCCGTTTTGGCCATTTTCGCTGGGGTTTTGGCACCCGAACCGGGCACTAATTTTTGGCGCGGTTGTGCCGTGGCCTATTTTTTGGCACACGGAGGCCGCCCACAATGTCTCAGGTTCATTCCGAGTCAGCGGACGAACCCACGCCCCCACCAAGGCTATAGACCACCCGTTTTTGGCCATTTGGGGTTTTGGCACCACGACCTTGGGCGCTAATTTTGGGCGCGCGGCTGTGCCCATTTTTGGCACAGGAGGCGCCCGCAAAGTCTCGTGCCATTCCCTAGTCCAGACGAACATGCCCAACGCCCCCGCAAGTCTATAGCCCACCCGATTTTTGGCCATTTTCCGCAGGAGGTTTTTGGCACCCGACCTTGACGACGCTAATTTTTGGGCGCGGCTATGCCCACGTGGCCTATTTTTGGCACAGCGGAGGCCTCCCGAAATTCTCGGGCCATTCGAGTCCGTAGCGGACGAACTTCGGCCACGCCCCCCACGAAGGCTATAGCCCACCCGTTTTTTCGCCATTTGGGGGGTTTTGGCACCCCAAAATTCGGTTGCTAATTTTTGGGCGCGGCTGTGTCTGTGGGGTTTATTTTTGGCACACGGAGGCCGCCCGCAATGTCTCGGGCCATTCCGAGTCCGGCGGACGAACTTCGCCCACGCCCCCCTCCAAGGCTATAGCCCACCCGGTTTTTGGCCATTTGGGGGGTTTTGGCACCCCGACCTTTGGGCACTAATTTTTGAGTGCGGCTGTTCCCATGGCCTATTTTTGGCACACGGAGGCTGCCCGCAAAGTCTCGGACCATTAGAGTCAGGAGACGAACCGCCCACGCCCCCCACCAAGGCTATAGCCCACCCGAGTTTTCGCCATTTTCCGCTGGGGTTTGGCACCCGACCTTGGGCGCCTAATTTTTTTGGCGGCTTTGCCCGTGGCCTATTTTAACACAGGAGGACGCCCCCAAAGTCTCAGTCCATTCCGAGTCCACTTGAGCGAACTTCGCCACGCCCCCACCAAGGCCATAGCCCACCCGTTTTTGGCCATTTGGGGGTTTGGTACCCCGACCTTGGTGCTAATTTTTGGGCGTGGCTGTGCCCATGTTATTCAGCCACAGCACCACGGAGCCGCCACGCAAAGTCTCGGGCCATTCGAGGTCCGAGCCGGACGAGACGAACCGCCATGCGCCCCAAGGCTATAGCCCACCCGTTTTTGGCCATTTCAGGGGTTTTTGCACCCCCGACCTTGGCGCTAATTTTTAGGTGGCTGTGCCCGTGGCCTAATTTTGCAGCACGGCTATGTCATGGCCTATTTTTGCATACGGAGGCCGCCCGCAAAGTCTCGGGCCATTCGAGTCCGAGCAGACGAACCGCCACGCCCCCACCAAGACTATAGCCCACCCGTTTTTGGCCATTTGGGGGTTTTGGCACCCGACCTTCGCAGCGCTAATTTTGAAGCTGGCTTTTCCCGTGGCCTAATTTTTTTGAAGCTACCATGCTGCTTATGGCCTATTTTTGGCACGGAGGCCGCCCGCAAAGTCTCGGGCCATTCTGAGTCAGCGGAGCGAACTTCGCCACGCCCCCACCAAGGCTATTGCCCACCGATTTTGGGCATTTTTCCGCTGGGGGTTTCTGCACCCGACCTTGAGTGGCTAATTTTTCGGTGACCAGCTATGCCGTGGCCTATTTTAACACCACGGAGGACCCGCCCCCAAAGTCTCGAGGCCATTCCGAGTCCGGCGGAGCGAACCGTCACACCACCATAGGCTATAGCCCACCCGATTTTTAGCCAATTTTCGCTGGGGGTTTTGGCACCCGACCTTGGGAGCTAATTGTTAGGCGCTAGGCCTGTGGCCTATTTTTGGCACCGGAGGCCGCCCCCAAAGTCTCGGGCCATTCAGTCAGGCGGACGGAACTTCGCCACACGCCCCCACCAAGCTATAGCCACCGTTTTTGCCATTTGGGGGTTTTGGCACCGACAGCCTTGGCTTGCTAATTTTAGGCGCGACTGCCCAGGCCGTGGTCTATTTTGGCACCACGTACACTTGCTGCCCGCCATAAAGTCTCGGTCCCATTCGAGTCAGGCGGACGAACTTCGCCCATGCCCCCCACCAGGCTATAACCCATCCGTTTTTGGCCATTTGGGAGGTTTTGGCACCCGACCTTGGGTGCTAATTTTTGGTAATGCGCGGCTGTGCCCGTGGCTATTTTGGCACACAGAGGCCGCCGCAAGTCGGGCCATTCCAGGAGTCCGGCGGACGAACTTCGCCCCACCCCCACAAGAGGCTATAGCCCACCACGTTTTTGGCCCATTTGGGGGTTTTGGCACCCCGAACCGGAGTGCTAATTTTAGAGGCGGCAGTGCCCTGGCCTATTTTGGTACACGGAGGCCGCCGCAAAATCTCGGGCATTCCGAGTCCGAGCGGACGAACTTCCATGCCTTCCCCCACCAAGGCTATAGCCCACCCATTTTGGCCATTTAGGGGTTTTGGCACCCCGACCTTCGGGCGCTAATTTTTGTGTGACTTTGTCCATGGCCCTATTTTTGAGCACGGCTATGTCCATAGCCTATTTTTGGCACACGAGCCCCACCTTCGCAAATTCTCGGGCCATTCCGAGACCCAGTAAGGAATGAACCATGCGCCCCCACCAAGACTATAGCCCGCCGTTTTTGGCCATTTGGGGGTTTGCAGCCCCGACCTTGGCGCTAATTTTTTGGTAGCGGCAAGCTTTGTCCACTTGGCCTAATTTTTGGGCGGCTATGTCCATGGCTATTTTGGCACAGGCTGCCAAAGTCTCGGACCATTCCCGAGGTCAGGACGAACCTTACGCCCCTTCTCAAGGCTATAGCCCACCCGGTTTGTGGCCATTTGGGGTTTTGGCACCCGACCTTTGGGCACTAATTTTTAGATGCGGCTGTTCCCATGGCCTATTTTGGCACCACGGAGCCGCCCGCAAAGTCTCGGGCCATTCGTCAATCCGGCAGACTGGCTTCCTTACGCCCCCCCTCAAGGCTATAGCCCACCCGTTTTTGCCATTTGGGGTTTTGGCACGACCTTGAGGTGCTAATTTTAGGAAGCGACTGTGCCCGTGTGGTCTATTTTTTGGCACACGGAGGCTGCCCGCGAAGTCTCGGTCCATTCCGAGTCGGCGAATGACGAACCGCCACGCCCCCCTCCAAGGCTATAGCCCACCCGGTTTTAGCCATTTAGGGGTTTTGCTTTCCCGACCTTTGGGCACTAATTTTTAGTGCGGCTGTTCCCATAGCCTATTTTGGCACGCAGGCTGCCCGCAAAGTCTCGGACCATTCCGAGTCGGCCCAGACGAACCGCGCCCCAAGGCTATAGCCCACCCGATTTTTGGCAATTTTCCGCTGGGGTTTTGCTTTGAACCCAGTGCTAATTTTAGTGCGGCTATGCCCGTGGCTATTTTGCAGGAGGCCGCCCCCAAAGTATCGGGCTATTCGAGTCAGAGCGGACGAACTTCGCCCACGCCCCCACCACGGCTATAGCCCACCCGATTTTGGCCCATTTTTCCGCTGGGGGGTTTCAGATGGTACCCCGACCTTGGCGCTAATTTTTGGGCGCAGCTATGCCCGTGGCATATTTTTACCCCACCTAGCGCACAGGGCCACCCAAAGTCTCGGGCCATTCGAAGTCATGGAAGAAGCTTCGTCCACACCCCACTGAGGCTATAGCCCACCCGATTTTGGCCAATTTTCCGCTGGGGTTTTGGCACCCGACCTTAGGGGCTGGTGTTGGGCGCGGCTGTGCCTGTGGCCTATTTTGGCACCTGGAGGCCGCCCCAAAGTCTCGGGCCATTCGAGTCAGGCGGACGGCTCGCCACGCCCCACCAAGGCTACCAGCCCACCCGATTTTGGTCATTTTCTGCTGGGGTTTTGGCACCCGACCTTCGGTAGCGGCTGTGCCCGTGGCCTGGCCACAGCACACACGGAGGCTGCCATAAGTCTCGGGCCATTCCGAGTCGGCGGGCAGCCAGGCTCAATACGTAACTTGACCACGCCCCCACCAAGGCTATAGCCCACCCGTTTTTGGCCATTTTTCCGCTGGGGTTTTGTACCCGAACTTCGGGCACTAATTTTTGGTGATTTGTGCCAATGGCCTATTTTGGCACACGGAGGCCGCCCGCAATGTCTCCAGGCCATTCCGAGTCCAGGCGGACCAGACCCATTCACCGCCCCCACCAAGGCTATAGCCCACCCGTTTTTGGCCATTTGGGGTTTTGGCACCCCGACAACCAGGCGCTAATTTTGCAAGGCGTGGCTGTGCCCGTGGCCTATTTGGCACACGGAGGCGCCCGCAAGTCTCGTGCCATTCCTAGTCTGACGGGCCGAACTTCGCCGCCCCCACCAAGGCTATAGCCCACTTTCGATTTTAGCCATTTTTCGCAGGAGGTTTGCTTTTGAACTTGGTGCTAATTTTGGAATGCTGACTGTGCCATTAGCCTAATTTTTAAGCACGCGGCTATGTCCGCTGACCTATTTTTGGCACACGAGGCCGCCCGCAAAGTCTCGAGCCATTCAGTCCGAGCGGACGTGAACCATACATGACAAGACTATAGCCCACCCGTTTTTGGCCATTTGGGGTTTTGGCACCCGACCATGGGTAAGCTAATTTTGGGCGCGGCTTTGCCCGTGGCCTAATTTTTGGGCTCGGCTATGCCTGTGGCCTATTTTTTACGCTGCGGAGGCCGCCCCCAAAGTCTCGGGCCATTCCGAGTCAGGCGAGACGGGCACCATGCGCCCCCACCAAGGCTATAGCCCACCGTTTTTGCCATTTGGGGTTTTACCCCACGACCTTCGGGTGCTAATTTTAGCGGCATGACCCGTGGTCTATTTTGGCTGGAGGCTGCCCATGAAGTCTCGGTCCATTCGAGTCCAGTAGGACCCAGACCGCCCATGCCCCACACCAAGGCTATAGCCCATCCGTTTTTGGCCATTTGGGAGGTTTTGGCACCCCGACCTTCGGGTGCTAATTTACTAGGCGCGGCTGTGCCGTGGCTATTTTGCTTTTGAGGCCGCCACGCAAAGTCTCGTGATATTCCGAGTCCAGAGACGATTGTCGCCCCCACAAGGCTTTAGCCCACCCGATTTTGGCCATTTTTCGCGGGGTTTTGGCACCCGATCTTGAGCGCTAATTTTTGGAGTGCGGCTGTGCCCGTGGACTATTTTCGGCACCGCAGGAGGCCGCCTGCAAAGTCGGGCCATTCCGAGTCGGCGGACGAACCGCCCACGCCCCACCAAGGCTATAGCCCACTCGATTTTGGCACATTTTTCCATGGGGTTTGCTTGACCTTGAGCTAATTTTAGGTGCGGCTGTGCCGTGGCCTATTTTTGGCACCGCGGGCCGCCCGCAATCTCGGGCCCATTCCGAGTCGGCGGATGAGCCGCCCACGCCCCCCACAAAGGCTATAGCCCACCCGATTTTTGGCCATTTTTCGGCTGGTGGGTTTGGCACCTGACCTTGGGCGCTAATTTTTGGAGTGAGGCTGTGCCCGTGGCCTATTTTTGGCACCCCCGCAGACCCGCCCCCAAAGTCTCCGGCCATTAGAGTCTGAGCGAGACGAACTTCGTCACGCCCAGCCAGGCTCATAGTCCACCCGATGTTTGGCCATTTTCCGTTTAGGGGGTTTTGGCACCCCGACCTTCGGCGGGCGCTAATTTTTAGGCGCGGCTGTGCCGTGGCCTGTTTTGGCACACGAGGCCACCCATAAAAGTCTCGTGCCATTCCCGAGTCCGAGGCGGACCAGACGCCCTTTACAAGGCTATAGCCCACCCGTTTTTGGCCATTGGGGGTTTTGGCACCTCCCAACCTTGGGCACTAATTTTTAGAGCTGTGCCGTGGCTATTTTACAGACCGCCCGCAAAGTCTCGGGCCATTCCGAGTCAGGCGGACGAACTCCATTACGCCCCACCAAGGCTATAGGCCACAGTTTTTGGCCATTTGGGGGGTTTTGGCACCCGACCTTCGGGCTAATTTTTGGGCGCAGCTTTGCGGTGGCCCTAATTTACTAGGCGTGACTATGCCTGTGGCTATTTTTGGCACACGGAGGCGCCCCGAAGTCTCGGGCCATTCGGAGTCAGGCGGACGAACTTCGCCCGCCCCCGCCAAGGCTATAGCCCCGTTTTTGCCATTTGGGGGGTTTGCACCCCGACCTTCGGGTGCCTTTAATTTTTGGGCGCGGCTGTGCCCGTGGTCTGTTCGGCACCACGAGGCTGCCGCAAAGTCTCGGTCCATTCGAGGTCCGAGGCGGACGAACTTCGCCCATGCCCCCACAAGGCTATAGCCCATCCGTTTTTGGCCATTTGGGTTTTGGCACCCCGACCTTGGTGCTTGCTAATTTTGGCGCGGCTGTGCCGTGGCTATTTTTGGCACACGGGAGGCCGCCCCCAAAGTCTCGGGCCATTCCGGAGTCCGGACGAACTTCGCCACCGCCCCCCACCAAGGCTATAGCCCACTCGATTTTGGCCATTTTTTTTTTTTTCACTTGGGGTTTGCTTCACCCGACCGGGCGCTAATTTTAGGTGCGGCTGTGTCCGTGGCCTATTTTGGCACGGAGGCCGCCCGCAAATCTCGGGCCATTCCGAGTCCAGCGGACGAACCGTACGCCCCGCCAAGGCCATAGCCACCCGATTTTGTATTTTCCGCTGGTGGGTTTGGCACCCCACTGTTAGCCAGGCGCTAATTTTTGGCGCGGCTGTGCCACGTGGCCTGTTTTTGGCACCACGAGGAGACCACCACATGAGTCTGGAGTATAACCAATACGTGACTTCGCCACGCCCCCACCAGAAGACTCGCCCACACTGCCGTTTTAGCCATTGGGGACTGGCACTGGCTGCCGAACTAATTTTTGGAAGCGGCTGTGCCGTAGTGCTTCTTTTGGCACACAGTGGCCACCATAAAGTCTCGGGCCATTCCGAGTCAGCGAGACCTTGAACTTCGCCCTTCCTGGGGCGTGTTACTATTTTGATTTGCAGCCAATTTGGGGTTTTGAAAGCTTTCGACAACCCAGGGTGGTGCAGGCGCGGCTGTGCCCGTGGCTAATTTTAGGCGCGGCTGTGCCATTGACTATTTTTTGTTTACCATTTATGGTCGCGGGCCATTCAAGTCAGTGAACTTCGCCCTTGTAAGACTATAGCCCACCCGTTTTTGGCCATTTGGGGTTTGGCACCCGAGCACTTGGAAAAGCTAATTTTAAGTGTGGCTGCCCGTGGCTAATTTTTAGGCTGACTATGCCCATGGCCTATTTTACCTTTCGGGAGGCCGCCCGCAAAGTCTCGGGCCATTTACGAGTCAGCGGACGGGCTCATACGCCCCCACAAAGCTATAGCCCACCGATTTTTGTATTTTCGCTGGGGGTTTGGCACCCTAGCGTTGGTAGCCTAATTTTGAAGCGGCAATCACATGGCTATTTTGCTACGGAGGCCCCGCAGTTCGCAGACCATTCGGTGGTGGGACAAACTTGGAGTCCGCCCCCTGGTCAATATGATTTTTGCATGTCAGTTTGCAGGTTTTGGCATGACAGCGCCGGTTGCGCTGGTTACCAAATGCGTAAACAGTGCCAGAAGTGTGGCTATTTTGGAACACGGGTCCAGCCCCAGTCTCTCAGCCATTTCGAGGTCCATTGAGACTGAACTTCATGCCTTCAGCAAGGATACCAGCCTGCAGTTTTTATATATTTCCCAGGCAATACGTA